>CABHPQ010174702.1:0-56073 GCA_902168405.1 Peromyscus aztecus
TTTACTTATAAAGAATAAAACGTGTTATTCTCAGGTAAATGGATAGAACCAGAAGGAATACTGTTAAGAGAAACAAACCAGAATGAGAAAGGCCATCACGTCTTAGCTTGTGTATGTGGGGTATATGAAATATATATATATATATATATACATATATACATATATATGAATATGAATATGTGAAGCCTAAATGTATAGAATATATATATAACATAGAAATTGAAGAGTGTGAATAAAAAGGAATTGGAAGGATGGGATAGAAGAGGGAAGAAGCAGAGAGGAACAGGTAGTCAAAATAGAAAGGTGTGTGATATACTTGAATAAAAATGTCATGAAACACATGTTGTACAGTGAACATGCACTTACAATTAAAAAACAGAAAGTCTAGCTGTTGTAACCATCTTATTACCTTCTAACAAATGTGGGGCACGTCTCAGGTAAGAAGATTGTAAATCAGGATCTCTTCAGGACTCAGCATGTGTCTCTGCAGCTGGAGCATATGACCAAGTCATACTTGATTTGACCAACTCTGCGCTTTTAGTTGTCTTAACTAACAAGTGGCATCAAAGTGAATAATGCCTTGTATGTTGGTTGGTATTCAAGTATGTGATATATTAGACCTCCTGCTCAGGACAGATTTGCACTATATCTGAGAGAAATGTAATACTGATTATATTTGTGTGTGAATATAATGAGTAGGGGAAATAGAAGACTACACAGTTGCAAAGGAGAAAATCAAGTCTATATGATAAAGGTGTCACACCTATATCACCTTTCTAAAACTTTACAATCCACCCAATCAAATATTCTACAAGCAAGTGAACTTAGAGCTCTATTGGACAGTCTCCTCCAAAGTTACTATGCGTGACATCCCTTTCAGTTTATTCCTGGTGACTATCAGGCATAGTTAGAAAAACAGAGATGAAAACAAAGCAATATAACAAATATATTCATGTACATATATTAAATACACATTGTACCTAACATATACATGTATAGTTCTACACACATAGAGTGTTATCACAATGTTTCCTTTGAGCTGTTTTATTAGTGTCTTACAAAAGTCATTGATAATTTTGTTAAATACAGTTGATTCACTTCATTCATAATTACTTATTAAAGGACATCTAAACTCCAATGGGCCTCAATATTTTCACCTGCTTTTATACACTGTGCCCTTTGGCTTATAAAATAATGAATTTATCTTTGAGATCATGTCCCTTTTGTCCTGTGCGATGCTTAGCAGATGCCACCTGTTTCCAGCGGACAGGTTGTTTGTTGTTATTAGGATACAATGCAAGGGACAGAGCTTATAAACACAGTTGTTGGAGTATAATTACTTAAGCTCCTTACGGAGGTGGATCATCTCACAGCACAATGCTCCCCCGGACAAAGTAAGGCCAACTGTCTTTTACAGCATCAGCTGCTGCACCAAGTTTGGTCCTTTGCCACAGACACCAAGTCTCTTTTGTTTACCAGGTAATTAACAGTAATGATGTCTTGCTGCTTGCCTTTGTTTCAGAAGCAAGCCTCCTTCTTTGCAGATTTGGATGGACTCAGAGGCTCAAGCCCATGGCCTGCCTGTCATTAAGTACCAGCAGGCAATTCTAGGCTTAATTACCTCCCTGTTTTGTTCTGTACATTGGGCAATAAACATCCAGTCTAAAGGCAATTTGTAGGCAAGAGGGAAGAGGAAAAAGGAGGGGGGACGCCTCCTTTCCCAACAATACATTCATCAAATAAACTAACTTAAAAATGTTTTGACCTTGAGTTCTTAAACATTGTTGTAATTCCAACATCTTATAAGGAAAATCATTTTAAAGAAAGTTATTCAAATAAAGCCCAACTCTATAGATGGGCAGTCTGTTTATGAAATATGAGGGAATTCAATTACCCATGAATGGATGAACGGCTTTTTCCCCTCTCTTTGTCTGGTCATCATTGTTACTGTGCATTTCTTTAACAAAAGATATCAAAATAAACAGAAATGTCTTCAATGAACTATGAGCCTGCAGATAAGTGGCATATGTATGGGAGTGTGTTTTTTTCTGCAATGTATTTAGCATAGGTATGATTTATTTAATGATACATTATTGAATTTTTAGCAAAGTTGCAGTATAAAAGAAAAAATTACTACATAATAATGAGCCAAGCTCTAAATAAAGCCACATGCAGCTTTTAATTTTTTTCTTACAAAAGATTTCCTTATGAGTCTTAAATGAAATTTGAAATAATTTTAGTTAAATTGTATTGCCCCTATCTACATTGGAACTATGTGCAATTGATTTAGTAATTATAATTCTTGAACATCACTGAATGAATCATGAATTCATAATATTTTGTAAATTAATTATATTTAAAAATAAACATTAGTATGCAATATTTTCTAATGCCCAGCATTTACTAGTGATCTTTAAGTACATTTTAAATGTCCAAATCCTGAAATGATAAAGGCAATTCTCTTACTTATAATTTGTTATGGTATTGCATTTTTCACTAGATAGCTTTTTGAGACAAATAATCAACCATTTACAATTAAGTTTGCCTTTCCATGTCTATAAATATTTAATTATGCTATAAAACATTATATAGTTTTCTTTTCTTTTCCAGTTTCTAGCATATCTGGGTTAAATTATAGTCCCTTATATACCTGTCTAAGAGTTTCACTACATAGTTCATATAATGAAACAACTTTATACTACCTTTAACAAATTTGAATAAGTCTTCTGTGTAAGGTTTCATATGGAAAGGTGGAGGTATAGAAAAAATTGCGGTTTATTTTTTAATTTTTTGAAAGAGAATTTACACCAAACATGTTTTATTAACTTCCTCCAGCATAGTGAGTTGATAATGTTTCCACAACTTACTGATGTTCTTAATGCTTCACCAGATGAAATATGTTTTATGAAGAATGTTTGGACTTTTCTACTACTCAATAGCAAGTAAAATAATGTTCTATTGGCATTCAAGTCTATTTCCCATTTTGAACTATATTTTGAAAAAATAAGTTTGCACAATCTGGCTAATTATTTACCGTTCTTCACGTGGAGATAGAGGAGCAAACTCTTCAATAGGTAATTGGTCCTCACCATATTAAATAATATTAGATTTTCTGTAAGTTTCACTACTATAATATACCAGTTATAGCAAAGCCATTAGACACAATCATATTAAGAAGAGTTTTTTTTTTCACTAAAACCCCCACTATTGAGTTAGAATGAACAGCATTCATTCTTCTGAAAGAAGAAGCACATAGATTATACAAGAGGAAAGTGAGTGGAAATGTGCAGTTTATAATAATAATTAAATGACACACTTTTAAGTATGATAAGGTATTGGCAATCTATCAGAATTCACCTTCAAGACTTGAGACAGAGTGATGCTGATTCTCTTCAGTTTAGGTATACTATAATCCCAAGGTTAACCCTGGAACCAAGAAGCACATAACGGCATTTTTCGTATTTTTCTCAAACATGAAATAAACATAAAAGACTTTAATCTGAGCTTAAGCCTTATTTGGATTCATATCACAATACTTATTATTTATCGTAATTGTATTTGTGTAAAGGGAACATTACAATAATTACTATCAAAATGCATTCTCAACTTGGATATTATAGTTTTTATATCTATGAAAAAAATGTTTGTGACAACCACTTCCTGAAAAACACCACAATCAGTACCATGGGTCTGATGAAGACTGAAAAGGTGTTTGAGATCTGAACAACCCCCTTTCTTTCAGTTGGTATGCTTTGAGCAGAGATTGCTTTCTATACTTGAAACCATAACAAATGCAATAACATTCAAGAATGTGATTTGTAAATTTTGTACATGTGGGAAAGAAGTATCTGAAATCACTTCCACTGCTGGCCATCTCTTCTCAACAACAGATGATCCTGATCTTCTGATGTTTAGTGAACAGTAACAGCTGATGTTTTCTTGTTTAATTCAAATCTGTGGGAATGAGCTGCTGAGACATAAACTTGTAAATTCTGACCCTCTATAGACAACAAGGATTTGTTGTTTTGGTCAAGAAGAGAAAGCCCATATGCACCAAAACCCTTAGTGACAGAACTTTTAGTAATAATCAACTGGAATTAAAATGTAAAATTGAGGGGAAATCTGAGGAACTTTACCTCTGATCAAGCAGTTAGTTGAGGATACAATTGTCTAATATCAGAAGGGCAGTGCAAAATTTTTGATAAGGGATAGATATTGAATGTAACGTACTAGGTACATTGAGGGAAATTGTCTCTTTTGTATGTTTTGAAGGTTTCTCTCTCTCTTCCTTTTTGGTTCTTCACTCTCTCTCTTTTATGGCCAAATTGCTTTTGAATTTTCCTTGCCAATCTCAGAAAAGAAAGGAAGTAATAATGATGGTGATGATGCCAATCCATTTTTACTTTCTTATTTTCTTCTTATTCCTCTGGGAGCTCCAGTTCAATCTTTACCATCTTGTAAACACTTATTTAGCAAAAAGAAACCAGAATACATTTTTCCTTCAGGCTCTCCACACTGGTATATTGAAATAGCAGGGAAGGGGGAGAAAGCCCATAATGCTTCATTAGTTAATTGTGCAGAGTACAGCTCTTTAGGGGTAAACAAGTGAAGGACATTTGCTGAATGGCCACCCCTCTCCTCATGCATATTATGGCCTAATGATGCTAGTAATGGTGGGAGGCTCCCGGAGAGTCATCTGTCAAATTAGCACATTGAATTATTTATTGCCTGGGAGTAAAATTGTTGAAAGGTAGCAGCTGAGATGTAGTTTTTATAAATCTAAAATTCAGGGGGTGGGGAGAAGACCAGAAAATTCATACAGCTGCTTGAAGGGTATGTTTGCTTTTTAACAGTTGCATTTAATCACAACAGTCTTATTGGATAAACAAACTAAGTATATTTCTATCTTAAATATAGTGTGTGTGTGTGTGTGTGTATGTGTGTGTGTGTGTGTGTGTGTGTAATTCAAATCTTAAATGGTATTATTTACAACGTGTTAACCAAAAGCTCATCTTATTAGTCATTTTAAGTCTTCATAACTCACTTCAACTACATCATATCTGAAAACTAAGGCAAGATGTCAGCTATGACTAGGAGTTTTACCGAGGCTTTAACATGAGGGTTATGGTTCCTGGTGTCTACTCCATACACTCGTACATAATTTCACCTAATATCAGGTTTTCTAAGATTAAAAGAGAAAAGGTCAGGTCGTTGTTTTGGATCCTAGAGGAGAAATCTCCAAACAGAATTTCTTATAAAACAAGAGAAAAAAATAAGATAAGAATAATAAATTTGAAATTTAAACCTTGAAAAGACATTGATATGAGAGAGAGAGAGAGAGAGAGAGAGAGAGAGAGAGAGAGAGAATAAGGGGAGGAGAACAGAAGAAAGAGGAAGGGAGAATAAGACAGTTCACCAACTTTCTGTGGCCTCTATTATTTATTTTTTAAAATCATAATCTTAATTAGATAATTACTTGGCAAGATTAGATTAAAGAGAAGGTCACTAATTTCAAATCAGCAGAATATCCACATCTATTGAACAGTCTCATAGGTGATATTTGAATGACTATCTCAAAAACCAGAAATTATGAATTGTTATGTGCAACTGAAAGACATACAGAGATTTGTTTATCCATTTATTGGGAACATTTCAGTTTATTCTCAGGATACTTTGATGCTCTAATAACTGTGACCTTAAAACTTCTAGGCTATCTGGGGTCTTACAAGCAAGGAAATAAATAGAGGGACAGTTTCTTGAGAATGAATGAATTTGATGAGCAAAAAGAAATACCTAAAGCTGTTTCTTTTTTTTGAAATGGCAGTCTAGAAGAATATAAAAATTTAGTAAGTTCACAGAAATTCTTGATAATAATATCTTTTAAAAGCATATGCACTTTGCTGTCAAGAAAGATGTTTTCTTCTTGAAATAATAAGGTGGCTACAAAATTAGCAGGAGAATCTCTAGGAAAATGTAATGTAATGACTAAGAAAAGATTGTTAACTCTAAAATCATATCTTCTCCCTCCTCCATACTCCCAACACCTACTCTAATTCATTACTGCCTTCACCATCTCTACCACACACAAACACCACAACCATACCATAGTGACACTGGAGGGTAATTGCAGAATGACGGAGAAATAGAAAATGCAGACACACTAGGCTCAGGAACCTGTGCACCAGTAGAAGAAACATGATAGCAATCAAGAAAACAGAGTAGTACCTGCCACATTTCACAATGAAGTTGAAAAACAATCCATTATGAACACTTGATTTGCAGATATGGGTGAAGTGCTTGCAAGAGAAATGTCTAAAAGTTGCTTAAAACTGAGAAATGTAGCTAAAAGGGAAATGACATAAAAATTTACCCTGAAAGCTAAAATACAGGGACAATGTTGTGGGCATATATAGGTGGGTTATTTAGCATGGTTTGAACTATATCTTTTTGCATTTTTATTAATATCTATGTACTGATAGTCTCAGCAGTAGGGTAGGCATTTGTGAAGCCAGAGAGCAAATTGAGGATATTGGTTATTCCTTTCCATCTTGTAGGTCCCAGTGATTTAACTCAAGTTGTCAGGCTTAATGGCAAGCATTGTTTTTAAATTGACTCTTTGCATGTGAGAACATTTCAGGACTATTTTATTGGGTTTTTTTTTTGTATGTGTCTTTATGTTTTTTGGACTGTAAGATTTTATGTACAATATCTAATCAAAAAATTATGAGTGAATCTTTTTTTGACAAGCCTGTTACTGTGTGTTCGGTGTGTTCTTTATCTAGACCTCTTTCTTTCTCTATATATGTAAATCTATCTCCTTGAGTGGCTTTGCTTAATTTTATATTAAAACCTTTGCTGAATAAAGTATGCCTTGTTAAACACAATTATACATATAGTATATATTGTACATTGTATATATTTATTTATAGTATATATAGTATGTATACCATAAATATATATTTATATATAAATATATATGAGTATATATGTATATATAGAGAGAGTGTGTATAATACACAAACATATGAGAAACTATTATTGCATGTTTGTAGCAGGTGAATCATACTCTTAGAAAAGTTGAAGTGCTTTCCCATATCACTCTATTTTTGCCCCCAACTTTATGTAATTTCAAGTTTTATTCATTCATTATTATGCATGTGTATGCGTGTCTACCTGCTAGTATGTGTCAAGTGAGTGCAGGTGCCTACAGAATCCAGAAGGAGGGATCATATCCTCTGAAGCAGGAGCGATGGGAGATTTTATACCGCCCAACATGTGTGCTTGAAATGGAACTCCAGACTTCTGCAAGGGCAGGGTGCAGTCTGTTGAGCCATCTCTACAGATTTATGTAGCCTTGAAGGGTAGAACTCACCCTTTTGCTCACAGTTTCTGTCTCATCGCTTTCCTTTATTGCTCTTCCAATTTCCTTCCTCTTCACCTTTTTAAGTGAAGCTCTTCTCTCTGATGGACACTCTTCTTCACTTAGATTCTGCCCATTCAGGAATTTCCTTCCTTTTGTTCCCTTATGCTGATCCACTGTAACCTTATCATTGTGTTAACACAATATTTAAACCACAATTTGGCTTTCATGTTAGCAACAGTTATGAGGAATTTCATACCAACTCTTCACTCTGGTATTCAAAAGACGAAGTTGAGAACTTTTATTTACGTTACAAGTCCATCTGCTCTGCAGAGTGGAGACGATTTCTTCTGTCTCATATTTGTATACAAAAATTACCAATTATGTAACTATTCATGTGAATATATTTAAAATATATTCTTATCAGTATACATAAATATTAATAGATGAAAAATTTACACAGTGAAAATGCTCTGAGCAGTCAATTTTTAAAGGAAATGCAAGCATTTTCTTTTTAGAATAGACATGTTTAATAATAAAAATAAAAATAGACATGCCATAAGATATGTTTAATATCCTTGATTGATTGAGTCAGGATATCATTTTGTGATTCTTTAACATTCAAAACCCTAAGATCTCTTATTTCACCTTCCAGAAGGCTGTGCATATGAGTGCTGGGGCAGGGAACAAAGTATCCTGGAGGTGAAACATCTCACTGTTAGCCACATTTGTAAGATGACCAACATCCCACTTGCCTGGGAGCTTCAGTGGAGATGAATGTGGGAAAACCTGGAGCACAAACTCGGGTTTGATTTGTGAAGCATCTTCTACTAAAGAAGGGACGTTTACATTGTAGGTCTAAGAGAGCAGAGTCAGCTATCCAATCCAGTAGGTGGCAATCTTCCCCCAGGATACTGTCACACCAGGGTCCTTAGTCAGATTTGGGATGTGCCTCTTGCTAAAAGACATCAGGAATTCTGTCCTCCAAAGTCCAGATTTTCGTAAAATGTGCAAACCTCCTTGTATATTAAAATATTTCCCTGTTCTTGTCAAACTAAAGTTTAGTAACTACCTTGCTTCAATAAATCCGGTGTGGAGGGCATTTTATCACAAGTTATAAAGGTGTAAGTATATTAGCATAACATTTCCATCATCCTTCTCAAATTACCATGGACCATGTATTAGAAAATGCTTTTTTACCAAATGTCAATTTATAGCATTTTCAAAAGAGTAAATGAAAACCTGTAAAATGTCATCACCCTTGCAGCTGTTTAAAGGCAGGAAAATGAAGTGATTTTTGTGGTCTCTATCTGACTTCCCACCTGATCTATCTCACCTATTAAGGAATTTTGAGTGAAACATTTTGAAAAAGATTGTGCGAGAGAACCAATGGTTTCTCAGTGTGAAGTTCTAAAAGTGTCCGTATGAGTAAAGACAAAAATGTTGTGGTTGCCTAGGGAGCGGAAGCTTAGTGGAAGAATAGATGCATTGTGACATCATATTTTGTCATCAAAGTTTCTACTGATATGTTATATTGTTATTGCTGTTGCCATTTTGGAACTTAAAAATGTCACTCTCTAGCAGCAACCTCAGAATAAACTGATTAAAGCATTTGATCCTCTCCTGTTTTGTTATATTTTGCATTATTTCAAAATAAACTTAGAATTTTAAGTTACTATTGGGGTGATTATTTTCAACTAATATCGTCTATTTACAGGTTGGCATGCAATGCCCTAATACATGCAGAGATTATGTAGCTTTTTTGTTTGCTTGTTTTGTTTTATTTTTTAGATGGGGTATTCTTTGCAACCGAGGTTGACTTGGAACTTACTATGTAGTCCAGGCTGATCTAAAACTCATGAACCTCCTGACTTAGCTTCTGGAGTGCTGGGAATATACATGTGGTTTATGACGCTGGTTGCATTATATGCACTACTTAAGGCATATTAAACATCTTTATCTCTTCAAGTAATGATTACGACTTTAAGCTGTAAACACTCAAAACCCTTTTTCTAGTTTTCAAAATGTATAGTGCCTCACTGTCATCGGGGGATCACTCTACTATGCAATAGCACATCAAAAGCCATTGTCCTTGTATCTTAGTGCACAGTCATCAACTGTAGTTTAACACCCATTAAACAGCCTTTCCCATTCTCTTTCCAAACCAACTTTACCATTCTTCTGTCACTACCCTTCTCCTCACACTTTCCACACGAACACTGGATTCCACATGTTAGTGAGGTCATATGGTGTTTGTCTTCCAGGGCTGGTTTATTTCTCTTATTATTACTCATCACAATGGGTTACCATGAACTTCATGAACTCGATGTTATAAAATACAGTGATAGATTTCACACCATTATAGTTGAATTGTGTTCCATTTTGCATACGATCACATTTTCTTAATCTGTTTATCAGTTGATGAGCCTTAAAGTAATTAATTTGGGTTTGGAATTCAGCTTCATAACTGTAGACAGATAGTGTGGAATCACCTCTGCTCAATAATATTAAGTTCTTCTGAACTTTGAGTGTAAGAATGCTTATACTTATGTATCCTATTCTCAAATGCAACTACCTTTAGCCCAAACTGCTGTGTGGAAGTGACATCTGTCACTTTGGAAAGTAACATGACATCACCATTATGGATATTTTCCCACTGTAGCACCCCCAACAACCTCCATCACTGAATGAAGTCTGAGTGGGAGAAAAGTTGTACTAACAACAGCTACGAAGCATAAGCAAGGCATAAATATTTGTGCTTTCAGGCCACAGAGGTTTTGAATCTGTTTTGCTAGCTTGGTATAATGTAGTGTACAGTGTAGAGAGCTCTAAAATTTAGTGACATAAGATATGTAGTAAGATATTAAAGCATATGGTCTAGTTACTCCCCCCCAACAATTCTAGGATAAGAATTAAGTATATATACTATACAGCATAGTACACCTAGCACAGTGGTGATCTCAAACTGTAAAATTTTTTTCTTAGTACAGAGAAGGTAATTGTAATCATAGTTTCCCTCCTCAGAATAAAGACAGAATTTTTAATTAGATAACACTCACTTTTTCTTCTTAGAAGATTTGAGAATCTTTTAATAGATGCTATTTTAAATCAATATCAGAACTAGAGATTTTCCTAAAAAACATACAAAAGTTACATGCCAATGTAGGTAAAATATATTTATATTTGGTACATAGTTAGCATAATGCTGGCTGGAGATTTACCAATCTAAGTGTTTATATAGAACTTCTCAAATGTATGAATTTTCATTGAGAACCAATTTTCCAAGAACGAAATATGGCATTATTTGAAAAGTCAAAAGCTTGATAATTCCCAAGAAATCCAGTATTTCTGTCTTGTGTTTAAACAAAAATGCATGCCATATTTTAAAAAGAGAAGTGCATTTAACCATCAGAGGGAACACTTCTTTCATAACCACTTCCTTTCAGCAACACTTGTTTGAAAGAGTCATTGAAAATGCTATAATTACTTTTATTCATTAAATAAACTTGTAGATATTTCTGAATACAGCCATCTCTAATCTGCATTCTAGTACATTTCATTAATGAGAAAAAATAGAGTTGGATTTAATATCTTGATAATTAATCACTATATGTTCTTGTTTTTTGCTGAGTATATGAATCTTGTTTGATTCCTAATCTGAAAACCAGTTATTATTTATCAGAGAATACATATGATTTGGATGTGTGATATATTTTCAAAATAAGACATCTTTAAATTCTTATTTACTAGCTAAATAATAGAGCAATTAATGTTATTTTATCAACCGAACCAAGAGTTCTCAAAGTTTATGGTGCTTTGGAGAACTATGTTTTATCTGGGATGGTTCAAACCAGCCAGGAATGTGTTGGATATGGGACAGATACAATAGTATTTACTCATAGGGAATAAAAAATAATTATCATTTGCTTAAGATGAAATAATTCAGGTAACAATATACTAATGTTTGAAACTCATAAAGTATCTATGTCCTATAAACAATGATCACAAACAAGCCAATTAAGAATATTAGAATAATAACTTGTAAAGAATGAGCTATCAGAAGGAGATTATTGGCCACCTCAATTTTTTAGATATGTTTGGTTTATTTCACATATAATCATATCCTAGAGAGTATAATCCTTATTTCATGGATATGCCAAGTTTTCTTGACACAGAAATTAATGTTTTTTGTTTTCAGGTATTAAATAACTAAAATTTATAAAAAAAATCTTATTAAAGGATGCTTATGATAATTTGGTTTTTGAGGATTTATATTAATTTTTAGTTTTTATTTATTTGGGAATTCATATGAGTACTATATTTATATCTTTCCCACTCCTTGCACTCTACCTTTGAACTCTTCCCATGCCTATCTGAGAATTTAGAATGTGTTATTCTTTCAGTACTATTCTTACATACATATACATGTGTATATATAATCTACTATATCTATTCATTATTTGAACATGTGTTTACAACTGATTACATGGAATTGGATAACCTGTCAAGGAGCTCATCCCTGGAGAAATGGATTCTTTTAGCAGCCACTGATTGCCTGTATTTCTTCATCTGCATGTGGAATCTTGTGTCCATTTTTACCAATCAAGTAGTGTTGTCATCGTGTACCTACCTTGTTGCTAAGGCAACAATAATGATGAGATCTCATGGGTATTGCTTCCCTCTCATGTACAGAAGAAATCTATCTTGTGTCTTGATGCCCTGATTCTTAAAATCTTTCTGCCCCTTGTTCAAGAATTGATCTAGAAGTCTCCTCCCTGAGGACTATCTCTCATAGGACCAGAAGGAGTTACATTAACTGCCAAGGGAGAAACACAATCAATAGTACTATGCAGATGTCATGTGCATGAACCACAACAAGAACCATCAAGGATAAGATACTCCTGCAGGTACAATAGTGATTCTCAGCCTGGTGGTAACAACAGCTGTTGGTTTACTTGCTCAACAGAAGGAAAATCATGCCTTGAAATGGAAATGTAGCCAACTCCCGGGACTGAGTGGGGCCATAGATCCAGGAGGAGAAGCAACTACTGCCATTGTCCTAAACTCCCATCATTTATAGCTACATTCAAAGTCTGCATCCTAACACTTACAGATAAGTGTAGCTCTTACCCCTTTATCAAACCCTCTTCTTTATGAGGAAGGTGGTAAACATTAAAGAAAGACACAATACGTCAAAGTGCAGAGCACAGCTGGGATTGACCATAGGGTGCCAAGTTTCAAATGGTGTAATGTCTGCAATATTAATCCAAAAGTTTTTTCAGTTTCCTA
This sequence comes from Peromyscus aztecus, assembly GCA_902168405.1. NCBI lineage: Eukaryota > Metazoa > Chordata > Mammalia > Rodentia > Cricetidae > Peromyscus > Peromyscus aztecus. The sequence goes on from CABHPQ010174702.1 coordinate 12,650, forward strand.
TACTACACCATGCATTCTGTATTATTCATGTTTGGCAAAAATTCCTGATGAAAATACACACACAAATTGTGTTAAATGAGGAGAATATAAAAAACATCAAATCTGATTTTTTAAATACCACTTTATATTTTAATATTATAAATTGTTATATTAAGCATATACAATATTTTAATTTAAATTTATTTTTATTATTCAGATACTTTAAATTTCATTAAAATTATCAAAAAATGTAAATTGTTGTCAAAGCCATGAAACAACAAACATATTACAATAGAAAATTTAAGTTTTTACTTTTAGTATTTAAGCATGTTTGTTTCTGTAGAGTTTGTAGAATGAGTCTACCCATAACACCATTGTAATAATCAGGTACATTAACCTGCTATTCAGTAAGAGTACAAGGAGAAAAATGTTATTATACCTTAGTAGGTAGCTTTCAGCATCTGTTGGATAATGGTGTAATGAATCCTCATTACAAACCAGCCTCAGTGGGACCAAAATCAATATTAACCAAGCCATTACTAGAGGCAGACTTCTCCACCAGAACCACTGCAGACACTCAATAATTTCAAAATTTTTATATCTGAGATTCTAAACTGACAGCCAGCGGGCCTCAGTGTGGACACAGAAGGGAAGTTTCTGTAGACATTTAAATAGTTAGCTTAGTAGTACAGTTTCCTATGCAGAGTTAGAAAATGCCATGAGCACGTGGTTCTGAATAGCAGCTTTGTGTGCCCAGGTTTCAACAGTCTTCACAAATTTGTCAACAGTCAGATGATTTTTTCACTGTATTACACTTGAAGTTTAGATCCTTACCTTACATTGCTTCATGTAACAAATTATGTTTTGTATATGTGTCTTCCTCCCTTCTCTTTAGAATAATATGTCAAGAATATATTTTTATACTTCTTGCCCTATACAAATTTGTGTTCAAATATTTCCCAGGCTTGATGTAACTGACCTGTGACTAATATAAACAAATATGTTAGTGTACTTGATTTTATGTTTAAAATGAATTAAAGATGTTACATATATTTTAATTGAATGTGTCCCAGAAACAAAATTTTGATCGTTAAAATTTTCTAAGAATTAAAACAGATTTCTGGCTTTAATCAATTTTAATGATTTCACTTATTATTAGCATAAAGTCATGATGTATGAAGATTCCCTGGACTGTTTAATATGTTATCTGGCCTCTTTCAATACTCTCTTCTTGTTGTGTGCCAGTGGCTGTTCCCAGGAGCATGTCATCAGATTAATGATTAATCTGTGCATTAATTAATACACAGAACAATAGTCAACAATCACAGGACGATGCTCTCAAATGCTAGACTTTACCAAAATCACAGTGTTCTGTCATGCCCAAAGTTAAATGCACATTAGGTTGTTGTAACATTATTAAAAATAACTTCTATGAATAGAAATCTGGACAAGTGGACTTGAAGGACCATATATAAACAGGGTAATTCATTATAAGTTTATAGATCAACACAGTGGAAAAAAAATGGCACAAAACTGTCACCAATGAACAAGACCAAACAATGCAGTGTGTTAGAGCTGGACAGTGCTGTGCAACTGTGACACGAGATTGAAGAGTGGGACTAGCAATTAAAGGGTACATTGGCAAAGGGAAAGACAAAGAGCATAGGGAAGGTGTTCTATACCAGATAACACCATACAGAAATTAACTAAAACTGGGGATAGGTCTATTGACATTGCATGAGTAAAAGGGAATGTCGAATAAGAACACATCCTGGTGATGCTTCATTCAGCAAATTGCACAGCATCCATTCATATTCCTTGCCTTTACTTTCAGGCCAATCCAAAGGATTGGTTCTATTGAAACTCAAACAGCCATTCCTATCTGTGGTCCATGGCTGATCATCCACTCACTGGAGCAAAGATGGAGATTCTATCATACAACTGGAATGTCCTGATAATTCCTGTATTTGAGTCATATATTGACTGGCAAGGATCCTATGACCTCAGTGGTATTTCGATGTTGCTGAGACTCACGAGTCTGCCTTCCCAGTACTAACTGCAATCTTTCTCCCATTTGGCAATGGAAAAATCTTTAGAATGTGAAATTTCGACTTTTGGGAGAAGTGCATGTTAAAATCTCAGTAATTTTTATTGTAGGGTGGAACTCTTTATTTATTGTTCTTTGGAAACACAGAGGTGGATTTTACTGGCTGGGGAATAGAGAGAATCTTAGGAAAATCTTGGGAATGGGGTATTTGGGGAAAAGATAGCAGAGAGAGAAGTCTTGAGCCACAAAATTTTTGACCCCCGTGTCAACCTTCCTTGCATTTCCTGAATGTACAAGAAAAAAATGAAAAGAAAAGACAATTTCCAACAAAGTTTCTCATTTTTAAGATTTTTACCAGTTATATGTAGTTCTTTTTTGATACAATGTAACCTTTTATCAGTAAAAATACTTTTGGGGGAAAAAAATCCCTTAAATTTAGCACAAAATCTAATTCTTTTTGCTCCTATTGAAACCTGGGAGAGTGTATCTTTATTAGAGTGCATTTCTACAAAGAGATAAACATTAAAAAAAAACAAGTATGAATGGAATCCAGGATAAAATGCATCCATTTGTACAGGAAAACAGCTTTTACTGAAGAAAATGGCACAAATTCATCATATGGAGAAAAATGTCATTTCTAAGCTGATTTTTCAAGACCAAAAATGTAGAACACTTAATATATTAGCTTTTACCTTCTCTAAGTCTACAACATTTTTAAGCTGAAGGATCATTTGCAGTCTCTTAGAAAAACATCACCAATTAATTGTCCTTATCAATACAGAAATTGTCTAAACCAGTTCGCAACTGTCTGTGTAGGATCTTCACAAAAATGCGGACTCTGAGAAATCATGGCCTACAATGGGTCTTCTCTGGTGCAATAATTTTACCAGAGCATTTCAATTGTACTTTGCAAACACAACTCAGGGATGAATGAAAGTTGTTCACTTTACAAAATAGACTCTCATATCAGTCCTGTGAGCTTTTTTGTCTTTCTCGTGCTAAATGCAGCTCAACATGCCATGACATACAGCTAATAAAAGGGCATCTGTCACAAGGGAGCAAGTACCAAAATCAACAATTTGCATAGTGAACAAGGTTTATATTATGGCGACTCATGTTGCCTGGTTCAGAACAATGGGATGAACACTCCCTTATGGCCTCTACTAAGCACTAGACATGTGGCCTTAGAAAAAGAAATCCCCTCTCATCCCACTTTTTCACAGTGGTGCTTTGTTAGTTCACAGCAAGGGTTTGACTTCATGCCCTGGTCTCTGTCTGAGAGGAAGTCCAGCTCAATTCAATTTGCATCCCTCTGCCTTTTAGTAATGAAACAGCATCCATCTGAGCAGGCACCAGGATAATGCAGAGCAGATGGCAGAGTTTTGTCTAATTAGATTCCGGGAGGCCTGTTTGCTACAGTAAATGTGCGTGCATTTGCTTATTTCACACTTATTTCAGTAACAACAGCTTAGTAAGGACGAGATACAAATGAAGACAGGTAGATGGCCTCACTTAAGATCTAATTACTGTACACTAAAAATTTTAACCTGATTGTTATTCTCTATCACCTGTTTGATTAATGATGGTAGGCTCTGAGGTCAAAAAACAATTGTCTTATGAAAATTATTTTATTTCCCTCCTCTTGTCCTTCTATCTGTCCTTTTTTCCCTTTTTCTCTTTCTTTCTCCCTTCCTTTCCTTTCTTTTTTTGTTGCCTTCAAATTACTGGGACGCTATTATAATCCCAAATACTTAGAGTTAATTTTAGATTCTAATTAAATATTCACTGAAAATTCTCATATCTAAAAGACTACACTCTTGGTTTTATTCTCAGATTTTTCACAGTATATATTTAGATTTTAAAAAAACATTGTCAAGAGCTTGTGTTATATGTATTGGACCCCATGGTACTTATCATCTACCATTCTTTCAGTAAAACACCTTGGTTAGACCTGTCTATGGTCCAGTTAAGTCCCTGAAAAACAAACATTCGGGATTTGGCAGGTTTTGATGGTGGATCTCAGGGGCAGAATTTTAAAATTCTTAGTCCCAACCTTATTTTACCAACTGAAGTTTCTGAACTGTTCATGCCCCCCACACACACACAAAGAGAGAGAGAGAGAGAGAGAGAGAGAGAGAGAGACAGAGACAGAGAGACAGAGAGAGACAGAGAGACAGAGAGACAGAGATTGTCTTGGGACCTTGGCTGAGAGAATGGAAACCATGACATAAAAAGAAAGTTTCTTCCTGGGAGGTTTACTTAGTTCTCTTCCAGTTACCCTCCTGGACGCCATGTCCCCTCAGGTACCGTGCATGAAGACATTTGATCCTCTTATTAAGTAGATGGCAATGGATATTTAAATTGATTTTTTTTTAACAGTAGCAGTTTAAAATTGCATCCTTGAGTTAGTAACGATAAAGGTCTGCACCTAAGGCAACTTCATGCTTTCCTCATGTCAAAGCCTTTGGCATGAGAGTTTTCTGGATGAAGTCTTATCACACTGGCAATGGCCCGCTCATGCTGACAACAAGAGATACATTGACTTCACAATACCCAGATGTATGATTTGGATCTTGGCTATTACAGACCTGCATCTTCTCCAATCTTCTCCATTGTACTGTGTCATCCACTGTGTGCCACCCAGAACAGAAATCTTGCAGTCTTTCTTCATAATTTCTACTGCTCACTCACTCCTCCTCTGTATCATGCATCATCACTTCCTTATCTTCGTTCAACTTCACAAATAAATCTTCAATCAGACTCCTTTGCCTTAATGTCCCTAATATTCTTAGAGTAAGTAGGTTTCTATTCTAAGTAGAGTTAAAATCCTAGCCTGCTTCTCAATCTCTCCTACTCAAATTCTACAACGACAGTGACTTTTTTATTTGAATGTAAATACAATCAGGTAATTGTTTGTTTCATAACCTTTGCTGGCTCGCTCCTGACTAGAGAATGAAATCTGAAATCCTTATTACCTTCCATCATCGCCTCCCTGGCCCGCATCACCTCATCACATTTCATGTCACGACTAAAAACACTTGCTGTACATTGTTTCTCCGTGTATAAAAAAGTTTCTCTACCCCTTTAAACTTCGTAGTTTTGTTTGCTTGTTTGTTGTGATAGAGTCTGGTTAGGTGACCTTCTGCTAATTTTTAATGCACACCTCAAATGGATCCTTTCTTTTGAAAAAGTTGGTGAGTACGTCTTACCACATATGAGACTGCACGTAATACTATGATTTTATATAGGGATAGATGATTTGTTAGTGATTCTGAGCAGCTGAACAGCGAGCCAATACATTCGTTTTCTTTACTGCACTATTGATGAAGAAAACCTGTAAGTGTTGTTCAATCAATGGACATGTGATCTAGGTGTTGAATCTGCCGCATTACTGTCTCCCTAAACTTTCGATTATTTTCAACATTCTCTGCATTTCTGTCCCATATGGAATAACAAATAAACATTGATGCTTTTTCCTGGATCTCTGGTGAATCTGCTGTTTCAAATCATTCACTGCATTTCCAGGAATTTCACAGGAACTAAGGTTGATTCCTCCACTGTCTTGTGCATTCTGGAACCCCCTCTCTGACATCTCTCCTCCTTGTGCTAAATATAAACTTAATTTTCCCTCTATTACTTTCCTGCTAAAATAGTATTCCCAGTACCCCTTTTTACCTGCTATGGAATATACTTACTAAAAATGTATTCTATCTTACTATTTACACATTAACCACCTCTTCCTAATGGTGAATTTAGCTCTCCTGGACAAATGTTCTCCAGTTTTCTAAAACCTTCCCTTCAGTCTGTTCTGAAATTAATGCTGAAACAGTATACAACTTAATTATTCATTACTCTCTCTGTAAGTCATTATTGTAATGATCTTTAGGAACAGTAAAATTCTGGCAACATAGTACATAGATTTGGTAATCAGAGAAAAATTTCAATTTAGCCTTATTAGAGGGTCCTAACTACAGACAAATGTTTTTGCAAATTGTTTTGGGTTTTTCCTGTGTATACAATTTCTAAATCCTTCCATAGATGAAGTTAATATATTCCCTTATTATGGTGGGAGATAACCCAACTAACACATTGCTCTGGTTGTTCTGTCCAAAGATCCTTCACAAAAATATTACATTTAGTACCTTTCTGGTCCCTTTTCAAATTTAGCTGAATTCCAAACTGAATAAAACTAACCTCTCTAGCTATTGACTTGCTATTTTTGTTTTCTGTAGAGTAAAAGGCTTTCTTCCTGTTCCCTGAGTAGGGACTCAGAAAGGGCAAGGGCTGGGGGCTAGGGAAACAGGGTTAAGGTGAATATCACATGAATGTATTGTAAACATATATGAAATTGTCAAAGAATATTTTTTAATTTAAAAGGTTTTGTCGAGAACAATTAGCAAAATCTGAAGAATTAAAATTAATGCCTAGTAATATTTCTAAAGTACAAATTACAGAGAACCCTTCTTATTTTTCTCAAAGGTATAGATCTCACACTACCAAATACATGTGATTGAGACCCACAGATGTTTTCCTCTGGTCAGAACGGAATTCTTGATGATTGTAGCTGCTTTTATTTTTGACTCCACAACATGAATTCCCTCTGGCCACATCAGCTCAACCCAGAGACAAAGATTGTTACATCTTTCAGATGGGCAGCTGTATGTTGTGCATAGCTGATTTACATTTTTCAGTTTTTTCTTCTTCCAATTTAAATGAACTAACAACAGCAAACTAATTTGATGCATAAATATCAACAAATACCAAATTATGTCTCCTACCTTCAAAGTTGTCCTCCATATTTCTACGTATATGTGCATGCGTGTAAATCGATGATTGTGACCACAGACTTAATAGATAAAATAACTGGCCCTGTCTGTACATATTTGGCTTATTCTTTCAATTTCCAAACTTTCTTTATATCATCCATTCAGTTATCTAAAGTATAGAGATTATTTTTTCTTTAAATTGATATATAATTCACCTACCTTGAAATCAACCCCTTTCATGTATAAGTAAGTTCACAACATTGTAAAAAAATGTAGTTTTTAAATTTAATAATATTTTAATTGATAAGTTGCACAGAGAGCTTTGTTCATCAAAGGCCATTATCTTTTTACTTTCTTGATTAATTCTTCCCTTTCTAGAAATGTTTTTTTCTATATTTGAGAATTGTATATTATACAATTTTATATTATGAGTGGTATTGTATCTTTTCATTCTCTCTTATATCTCTGCTTATGACAAAAACAACGCGCAAGCGCACACGCACGCACACACACACACACACACACACACACACACATATATTATAACATATTAATTAAACAAGCAGGTCCCCTTAGGCCTAAGTCAGGTAGTCTACACTTAATAAAATCAAGTACATATGATTCCAGGGAGCACGCAGTGATGTCTCTACGTGAATGAACCTCTGGAAACTACTTTCTCCTGTGGAAGGGATATGACATTTATGTTTGTACGTTTCTAAACAAGAATATCTCAAGAATTGCATTCTCAGATACTATTTTGTTTGTTTCTCAGCTGGACATTTGAAAAAGTAAACCTAGCCAGGAATATTCTATTAATCACCATACAACACAGTTCAGAGGAAGTTTCTAATCACATGCTCATAAAATTGTCTTTTGTCTTTTCTGTTACTGCTCACACCTAGAAGCTTGGTTTTTTAAGTGGATATTTTAAAACCCATGAATTCTTGATTGTCCACTTCTCAAGGGAAAATTAGCATGAGTTTTCTTACCATTATGACTAGATGTTACTGTACTAATGAAAAACAGAGGTGCTTTATTTATAATGGCCTTGGGGTCAATTATCAATTTATCATCATGCCCTGCAGATTTAAAGTAAAATATACTGCCAGTATAACCAGGGAACAAAATTGACATTAAGTAGATTCTCTGAGTTTGGACTTAATAAAAAATACAAAGAGCACTGCCTAAAAGGTTTCTCTAACTATAAATTCTATTAGGTAGCTTTTAATACTAGGCAGTGGGAAACTGAACAACTAAATTAGAGATTTTTGTATGGCTGTTTTTTGTCTCATGCACGTGAACAATCTTAGGATGATAGTCTAATTTAGAGAAATGATATGTCTAATCTTGGCAGCAACACAGAAGCTGCCTAAGTTTTTACTGCTATCAATTCTGTGTAGACCCTAAAGTATTTATTCCCAATATCCACTTATTTTCAGAGGGCATTCTGCTAACCCTAGAAAACTGCTCCTAAGACATGTGGAGCTTCTTGTGCCAAAAGGAAACTAACTCCTTTTAACTGACCACTTAGGCCACAAAAGCCTGGCTCAGAGCACCTGTGCTGCTGGTGGTACAAAACAGCACGAGATTTTGTAGTTTAGCACCCCTGCCAAAAACCCCAGCTCCCATGTATATGCAGTTCTCCTCCCTGACAGTCAGGTCCTGATATTTGGGGACAGGTGTCTTCCATGCTCTGATTTGTACCCAGAGAAATATACAGACACCAAGAGAATTGTGAGGCAGGATGAGGCTGAAGGCAAACTGCACGTTTGAGAAACTGAGGCTCTGTGTTGTGATATTTGAAGATGGAATTCCCCTAGTAAGTCTTACCTAGCAAACACTGAACATTCCAGGTGCTAGTCCTAGTTCAATGGTTCAAGCATCACACAGAAGTGTATTGATCAGTGTGTGAGACAGTATAGCATGGCTATACAAAGTTCTTATTTACAGAGAAGGTTGTTTCAGAGTCCTCTGCTCTAGAAAGCCAAAGGCCAGTGCTTCACATTGTGGAAACTGCTCCATCTTTCTCCTAAGAAGGACTGGACTTCAGAGTTATTTATAAAAGCAAATATGGAAGAAATAAAAACTACTGTAGGGTAGTGTCGATTTTTTTTAATTTTAAATGTCTATTATAGTAGAAAAAAGTATATATTTTCTCAAAACTTAGTTTCTTATGGTCTCATATTAACTTAAATAAAATGGACAGGAATAGAATATATAACCCTGGCATGGGAATATAAGTAAAATGTCAGCCTTGCATTCTGACATTTAATTCAATTAGGTGTATTAAAAATAGCTTAACATTGCTTGCTTCTGATTATCTCTAGAATTCAAATTCTAACAATCTAAATTTTGGGGTCATATTAATATTGGAGTAAAATATTTCACTTCTAGGAACAAGCAAATTTATGTCATAAGATCACTCACAGTAATACATATATTAGAATGAGCAACTAAATTCTCTATGTCATCTGGAAAATGGGCTGAAAAACTCTAATTTATGTAAACAACCCAGATAATTTTCCTTCTTCCTTTTCCACAAGCTCACACATGAGGAAGCCTCTTTGGATATGAGTATCTATTCCCTTTTCATGTGGTTTTTCACCATTCTCTAAAAAGGAGTCTTCTTAAAACAATAACAACAACTGACTTTCCTAGGAAAAAAGAGCTTTATCTATTAATGCAGATGGAAAGATAGCTATCTTTGAAGGAAAGGCATTACTCATTGGCCACTTTCAGTCTGGGTCCAGATTTTTCTGTGTACTTATGCAACGAGCACCAACAGGTTGCCCATAGGCAGGGTTGCTGCAGCTCCATAGTAGAACTCTCTCACAGCATGCCCAGTACCCTGTCTGAGCAGTTGATGAATGTACTTCAGGCGGTGCTAGGATGAGGCAGAGTAGAGTTTTCTAAACGGTGATAAATGACCACCTTTGTGTGAGATGGGTTAGGTGGGAGGGCCACCCTTTGACAAGGCAGAAAATGAAATGATTACTATTGGATTCTATTGACTTGTCTGCTAAGAACAGTTGTGCTTCTTCCTAGAGGTTAATTGGACTTGAACTCAAGAAATTAGGAGGTCAGCTAGGGTCACAATGACAGCAGGCCCTCTTTCAACTTGCTGTTCATAACATTTGGCAGATGGAGGATGAATCTGGGAATTTTAGCCTTAGCACAGTTCACCTTCAGCAAACAACCGCTTTGACTAACCTACAAAAGTGAAACATGATCTCATATCCTATCAGGGCCCACATACTTAGTTATACATTTTCTCAAGACAGTAAGTAATGGGATAGTTGTTTCCATTGTTGACAGAAGTAGACATAATTGCAGAATACTTGCATAGAAGACACTTTTAAAAAAATATGTACTTAAATTATAGATGCAGAGATCCATGGACCTAACACACACAGAGGTAAAGAGAGAGAGATACATGCATGTATTTTACAAAAAGGATGTTAGCCTTTCTTTAACAAAGAAAATATAAAGAAAGCATAGCAAGATATTCCATAAAATATCCATGAGTGCCTCTAACCTAATACTGTCTACCTTTCCTGTCCTTTTACTGTTTAATCTCTCTGTTTGTACAGGTATATTTGCATGTTTCACATTTTTTAAAAGAATTTTGTAAAATATTACAGTTATGTTGTTCCCTGAAAAGACCTGCAAATTCAGTCCCATGAGGCTTATTTCAACTTCAGGGTTCTTTCCTTAGTTCCTTTACACTTCACACTCATCTAACACTCAGTTAGTACTTCTCCATGGGGCATCTTTCTAATACTCATCTAACAATGAGAACCAGTGGGAAACAGAGTCCCAGAGGGCCTGGCATGGGGCCATGGACATGGTGTACAGCTAGGAAGAGAGTCGCTAGGGATGGGACTGGTCAGAGGCATCCACAGGGTGAAGAGAAAAGCACATCATTTAATCATTGGTGTTGCCCCGGCAGATGTGCTAGGGGAGTGGCATGTTGGGAAGAAGAGGATCACTCTCAGTAAGCTTATGCCTTAGAAATGCTTGTTAGCTCTTTTTAACTTCACACATGAATACAGCATTATTAAACCTTAATGTTCCTCTTATCCACAAGATTTCGTGTTACTATCACAGTATAAAACATAGTATAAAACATAAGATGTTAACTGCTTTCCCCTAATTCCTCCAATACTTGCCCTCTCCACACTATCCTCTCTATCCATCCAACTTTGGGTTTTCTTCTTTGTTTACCCATGCAATCCAGTTTGTATTACCCAACTACTCTGGGGAGTTTGGTCTGCCCTCGAGTGTGAATGACCTACCAAGAGTGACATCATTAGAGAAAATGGACTCCCTCTTCTAACATCCACCAAATGCCTATAGCTCCCTAGCCAGTGGTGGGCTAGTGTGGCCACTTTTCCCTGTCCTTGATAGGATTTTGTCTGGTTTGACCTTACATGAGTCTTCTGCATGCTGTCACAACTGAAGCTAGTTCAACTGTGAAGCTGCCCCATTACACCCAGAAAATGCTGTTTCCTTGTACTATCCAGCACACCTAGCTCTTTCAATCTTTCTTTCCACTATTCCACAAATACTCATAAGCTGTTAGGCTCAGGATTTGATACAGACTTCACATTTAGGGCTGAGCACCCCAGTCACATACTCTCTACACATTGACCTGTTAAGAATCTTTATGTTAATAGCTGTCTAGTGCAAATAGAAGTTTCTCTTACTAGGGTTTGGAGATTCCCTGATCTATGGGTACAGCAATAAGACGTTGAGAGTAAAATTACACTTTTATTTTAATACTATGTCCATTTAGCAAGATAATAATATTAGATTCCCCCCATCTAGGGCCTATGACCTATCTAGCCACAGGTTCTTGGTTTCATTAACAGTACTAAGTATGGGTTCAATCTCACACAACAGATCTTAGATCCAACCAGAAAGTGGTTGATTGTTCTCATAAAATTGTACCACTTTTGCATCAGTGAGCATATCTTATCAGGACAGCCATTGCTGTAGTTTTCATTTTCACACTAGGATGAGTCTAATTATTTTTCTCTCCCAGTAGCATTCACAGCACCTTTCAGCAATGGACACTAAAGAAGAAGAAGCTTCTATGTGAGTACCAGCGTGATTTATTCATGTTCTGTGATTTGAGTGTGTGGTATCTTCAGGAATAGAGTCTTACCTTCTAATTCCTGAGGGTAGCCAAAAGTATTGATAATACATTATGTTACTTGGGAGATTTATGGGACACTACTTGCCAACTACTCAAAAAGAGAAAACCCATGTCTGGTGCCTTAGTATGTAAGTATGTATGCATGTATGTATGTATGTATGTATGTATGTATGTATGTATATATGCGGGAGGAATCTCCCCTGCAGGTGTAGGGTAACACCATTCAAACCCCACTGAAGCTTCTGTAGTAGTAGGTTTCCATGTGGATTTTTTTTTAACAACGAGAAACCAAATAACCTGATTAAAAAAAAATGGATCCGAATAGAAGTTCCCAAAAGTATATATACAAATAGTTGAGAAACACATTAAAAAGTATTCAGCATGTTTAAAATTCACAGAAATACAAAATAAAAATGCTATAAGATTTCATCCTCCTCCAGTCAGATTTAAAATAACCATTTCTAGCATCTGTATTCCAAATGAGATAAATTATCAATGTAACTACTTTGACATAGAGGGAAAATAGGAGGAAGTAGAAGTAATACCATAAAAGACGTTTTAAAAGCTCTTAAGTGTACAGAAATGATGATACATACAATATCCTAAAAAGTTGTATTTTTAAAACCTCTGAAGTGTACAGAAATGAAGGTATATATTTCCATGGAAAAAATAATTCTGAAACATATGAAAATGCAATACTAAAACAGTATAAAATTTAGCCCAGATTAGAATTATTCAGGAGTCCATTTGGGAATGGACCAGTAAGGAATCTTAGTCATGTACAGAACATGGGAAATATTTGAAGTCATTTGAAAGAAAAAAAGGAAATGTTTCTAATAGCAAGATATCCTATAAATGACACTCAATTGCCCCAACATAAGTTATGCCTAACAAGGACCTGGAAAGGTAGCTCACGTTAAGAGCACTGGTTGTTATTTCAGAGCACCCAAGATAAATTCCCAGCATCCACATGACAGCTCACAATTATTTGTAACTCCAATACCAGGAGGACTGATGTTCTCTTTTGGTCCACATAGTGCATGGGCATTTGTGCAGGAAAAACACCCATGTACATATTTTTTTAAAAATGAAAACTATGACTAAGTAGGTTCTAAAGGGAAAGCTAACACTTCCCAAAGGATGGCACTCAACAGCAGAAAATGAACCTTGGGTGTATATTTTTTCAAGAAGCATAACTGTGGCATGCAGATTCATACATGGAGAGTTATCAAGTTTCCAGGCCAGAAAGTTATGAGGAGTGTTCTCTTTCTTTTTATATCAAGAAAGATATCAGCAAAGACCACATTGACTGAATGACTGAGTAACTGAGGACATATCTTGACCGTCACCTTCTAGACTTAAGGTGGTTTTGTTTTCTCCTGTGCACAGAATAGAAGCATGAGCCTGTATCACAAAGAATATTAATTATTAAAATGTGTCAAGGTACATTAACACCTTTCCCAAAAAACCTGTTCAAAAAAGCTTTACCTTAATATGACAGTGCACCAGCATAAACTGTTCATAAAGAGGATTTTATTTGATTTTTGTGTAGAACTATAACCATACTCAGAAATTAGTGAAATAAAATGCCATAGAAGTGATAAGGTGAGCCATTCTCCTGTGGGGAAATACCCATGATTATGTTGATCAATTCAAAGGTTATGCATCACCTCATTCATTACCACAAAAAGAGAGAGCAATTTGACACATTTTGGTAAGTATGACTATTTGGAGGCTTTCTTTCAATTACTTGCATTGTGTTCATTCAATCATATTGATACATATTTGGTCTTTCATTGTAACAAAATGGTTATTATAGGTAATGTAATATTCTAGAGTTTTTCTTTAGACTAGTACTCTGGTCTTCCCAGTTAAGAAATATACTAACTTGTTTTAATTTTTCTATCAGTGCAAAAGAAGACAAGTTCTATTTAGTATTTATAAAGCTTAAACTAAATATTGAATGTAATTTTTTATGTTTATTAAATACTCAATAAGTTGTAGTAGTCAATATCCTTATAAACAGCAGAAGTGATAACTTTTAAATATTTCTATTAGAATTTGAGATTCTAATAAAGGTACACAGAGATTCTTAGATTTAGGGAAGCATTAAGATATGTCTCCTGCAGCAGAGGGGAACAAAGACAAGAGTCCTCTAACTGGGCAATGTGCAGAGGAGAAACCTTGAAACATTCAGTACTAAATGAGATGTCTCCATCAAATCTGCCCCATCAGGTCTCAGGGAAGCCTGCAGAAGAGGAGACAGAAAGAGCATAAGAGCTGGTGGGGACAGAGGACACAAGGGAAACAAGGCCTTCTAGACACAACAGGACCAATGCACTTATAAACTCAGAGTCTGTGGTTAGTTGTACAAGGGCTGCACAGATCTATGCCAAATGAATTTGCAGCCCTGAGAGGGAAAGGAGACCCAAGTCCCTATACCCAATCCAGAAGCTATCTCCAATTGATAACCACTCACAAAGGAAACATTAATTTTCTCTAATAGAGTTGCACTGGTTATACAAACCATACTTAAAGGCAGTCCCAATGGACAGTAGTAGATGGCCAACACAGAATGAACTCAATGATATTTTTAGAGGATTTTTGTCTCATAATGCTTTATTTGGGCTTTTTTTTCTTTTTCCCCTTAACCTTATAAACCTTTTGCTTATATATTATAGTTTCTGATTTTGTTTTTATAGGTGTTCTCTGTGTGAGTGTGTATGTCTAAATGTCTGTATCTGTTTCTTGTGCTTTTTCTTTGGCTCTTGGTTTGTTTGTTTGTTTTAACCTATTCAGGTTTGATTTTATTTTTGTTTTATTATTACTTTTAGATGTTTGTTTGAATTCTAATGAGAGAGAGAGAGAGAGAGAGAGAGAGAGAGAGAGAGAGAGAGAGAGAAGGGGTGTGGTTTTGGATGAGGAGGACCTTAAGGAAGGGAAATCATAATTAGAATATACTTTCTTTTATTTTTTTTCTTTTGAGACAGTTTCCTCTTGTATCCCTGGCTGTCCTGGAACTCACTTTGTAGGCCAGGTCAGCCTCAAACTCAGAGATGCATGTGCCTCTGCCTCCTGAGTGATGGGATGAAGGCACCACCACTACCCAACTCTTAAAAAATTCTGATTTCCATTAAAGAAAATGATGTCTTTTGTGTTCTAAGTATAGAATTCTTTAAAGAATTGGGGTTTGAAATGCTGGCACATTCATGAATTGAGACAAAGGCCTCAAAGTAGCTGCAACCCATCCCAAAATGAATCACTAATAATCCACACTTTGAGAGTAAGGGATAGAAGATTATGTGTGGAGACATCATAAACTTAAAAGAAGCAGCCTAAGTAATAAAATTGAATGATAGTATGAAATCAGGAGAGGTCATAGTATTTAAATACAACAATATGAAACTACATACCTCGAAATTAAATTCAGGCACCATGTGTACTGAAAACCATCTACTAAAATATTATGCTATGTATGGTTCCATTTCTATAACATTGTCAAAATGACGAAAATTATAGATGAATGATAGAGGAGGGGTTAATGGGGGCTATGTGAGTCAGGGAGAAGGTGGGAGCCAGTATAGCAAGGTCTGATGTTCTGTGTGCTGACTATGGCACTGATTGCATGGGTCTGTACTTGGGATAAAAGGTCTTGGCACCAAACACACACACACACACACACACACACACACACACACACACACAGTGGATGCATAAATTACTAAACTCCTCAAGTCTGTAGTCTAGGTCTCAGTATTGTTCCAGTGTTAAATTTCTGATTTTCATACAGTATTATAATTTCATAAGATGTTACTAG
The DNA here is from genome assembly GCA_902168405.1 of Peromyscus aztecus. NCBI lineage: Eukaryota > Metazoa > Chordata > Mammalia > Rodentia > Cricetidae > Peromyscus > Peromyscus aztecus. The sequence goes on from CABHPQ010174702.1 coordinate 28,417, forward strand.
TGGGCATTTATTTGAAGGGGACTTGTGACTAAATATACTTTGTTTACAACTTCCTGTAAATCTACAGTATTCAAAGTTAGCAGCTCAAGCACTTAATCATGAAGAGCTGTGACCCTGATCACAAAAAGCCAAAAATAAAATAATTATCACAGTTTATCAATGCTACTTGAGAATAAAATTTATAGATCGTAGGTAGATGTCAGTACATGATTTTATGCATCTATGCTTTAATCACATCATCAGTAAAAGGATGGTGGGAGGCTATTTTGGGCAAAACTTATTAGCAAAAGTTATATAAAAAGAATTCTTATTAATTAAAAAAGAAAGCCTAACATTGCCAGAAAAAGTAGGTAATAAATATGAAGAATAACAATAATTATGCAAAAATATTTACCTTGCATAGTAATTAAATTCATATTTTAAATGTAATAAAGATTCATATAAAATAATTAGAAATATCTTCTAATACAGAAGTCCATATTATGCACTAGGAAACTTAATCTCATATACATCACTGTGACTGGATGACTTCACACAATTGTTCTTAAAGGTAAATTGGCAAAATATATCCCCAAAACTTAAAAGAAAAATTCTTACTTCTTGAATTCAAGATTTGCCTATGTGAGCATTTATCTGACCATGTAAGAAAGTTATGAACAAAAGATTCATTATAATAGACTGTTATAAATGAAAAATGAAAATCTTATTTTGATTCTATTGGGAGGAAAAAATTTTAAGTAATTAGCTACATAAGCTAATTATTTATTAAAAGCCTGCCGAGATTAATGCTTAAATTCAGATTTGTTAGCATAAAATATATTTATATTTCATCTCTAAATGAATATATTAAATAAAAATTTATAGGTAAAATTGCCATCTCCTTTATCTAAAATTCTAACATTAACTTTAGCAGTTCCAATATTTAATAATATTTTATAGTTTTTAGCATTTAGAGATAATCTTTTTTTTTTATTTTTTCGAGAGAGGGTTTCTCTGTGTAGCTTTGCGCCTTTCCTGGAACTCACTTGGTAGCCCAGGCTGACCTCGAACTCACAGAGATCCACCAGCCTCTGCCTCCCGAGTGCTGGGATTAAAGGTGTGCGCCACCACCGCCCGGCTTAGAGTTAATCTTTTGAATAGTCTTACTTTATTACTTTTTATAACTCATATACTAAATAAAAATAATTAAAAAGCTATAAAAATTAATATTAGAAAAATACAAAAATAAAATGCAATGCATAATTCAATTATAATTCTCACCAAAAAGAAAATATGACATTTTTGTTGCAGAAATAAAAAATGCAAATAAAATTAAAGCTAAATATTTTAGAAAATAGAATTTGCTGAATATTTTTATTATTAAACATGAAGATGAACTCCAAATCTTTTCTATGTTTGGTGAATTGTTAGTCTGTGTATTTCTTCCAAGTCTGATAGAAGCAATGTACTGAATAAACTCCAAAATAAACTCCATTGTTTCCCAAGAATCAGAGTACTGATGGCACAATAGAACTGCCGTCATCACTATATAAGTACAGCCATGGAATTCTTCCATAGTTCTACTTTACAGGAGCATAAGATCCTCCTGTACTATAATTTGTCTCCTGTCAAACTGGTTTCAAGGTAAACTCCAAATACATTGAAGACGCTGTTCTTCAACAACAAAATTTTTGTCCTTTTCTAATAAGAAAACAGGAGGCTATATGCTCTAGAAACCATGATACAATCATAAATAAGAGTTAAGATGATTTTTCAAGTTCATATTATAACAGTACATAATGAGTGAATTAAACAATTCCATGACCAGACAACATATATAGAATGGAAAGATTATTCAAAGTCTAATCAGCCATGGCTGGAGAGTAGGCTCAGCACTTAAGATCACTTGCTAGGCTTGAGCTTGCTTCCCGGGACCTCTATAGGACAGCTTGCAACCATCTGAAATTCCTGCTTCAAGGAACCTCAGGCCATCTTCTGCCTCCATGAGTACCTCCTCACACATGGCATACATACACACACACACACACACACACACACACACACACCCCTTTAAATTGTAACCATCAAATTAAAGGCTAAACTTCTTAATTAGCCATTTTCTTTGTCTTCAAAGGAAAATAAAAATGTTCTAAATTCACATTTATTTAAAGTAGAAAGAACAGGTAGTCTATAATAGCTGTTACCTTAGTTGGCAAGACTTGCAGGCACACACACAAACACAAACACAGGCACAGGCACAGACACACACACACACACACACACACACACACACACACACACACACACGTTCATGATATTCAATAATAGTATTCATCTTTCTGTAGTGGAAAATGCACTATGTATGATTGAATACTTAGTATTCTGTGCATGACATCTTCTCTAGGCCAAGTTTCTGAATAGTCTTGGCTCATCAAGATGTTGCTCCTCTGACTTGGAATCATAAGGCAGAGAAATAGCTTGAAATAAGGGGAAACAATAAAATCCAAACCCTATATCTGATTCCCCTAGATCACTGTGCACTGCAGTGCTTGGGTTCAGCAAAGCAAATGAGGCTCAGGCTATACAGTCATAGAGGAGAGGGACCACATGGGCTCAAATAGTGTGCAGCAGTGGAGACTCTCATTGTCCTGATCAGTCTTTTTACTCCTGGGGAGACCCCCAATCACCATGGATTGAACTGTAGTTTAACATTTTGCCTATGGGTGACTAATAATTCTGCTCTGCCTTACTTCTGCAAATTTTTGGTTTTATGGAGAACATTTTTAATACTAATTTAGACAATGTTATCCTCGTTGATGAGAGAAATGTAGTAACAGAGATTATAACATTAATTAGTAAGACAATGCAGAATAGAACATATTTTTAAGATTATGATTATTTAACATTAGAACTTTTAATAAAAGTAGTGTACTTCTATAAACATTTCTCATGCTTTATCACATGATTCTTATTTTTATGATTCTATTTACATTAGATTAACCATAACTAGAGATCAGAATTTTGCATATCGACTATTCTGGAAATTTTCCTATAAAACCCTGAAAAGAAAAGATGTGACTCCTGTACATATTATCTCATTGGAATACATTTCAAAACAGTCCTTGTAAAAGAACTTACATTACTATGAAAGGATATGCTCTCATCCTTCAGAAAATTTGAAAAATAAGCTAATATTGGAACTGTACTGAAGGCTGCCACAGGGACTCCAGTCTGACTCCTCATATTCTTTTGTGAATAGGTTTTGTTAAAGGATTTTTTTTTCTCCATCTCATGCCATTCTATTTATAAGGATAAGAGAAAAACTCTTACAGCTCAAGGTGAATAAGGAATCCACTTGGGTCACGTAAGAAATGCAACCTTTTGCTTACAAAAGAAAACAGACCAGATGCCTTATGGGAGCAAGATCCCTTGTTTTGCCGTATGATAGTAAACTGACTTGCTTTTTACACAGAGAACACAGGGGCTATTCATAAGAGCCTCATTTCCAAATTCTAGTGAGAAAGACATTCTTAAGAACAGATGCTGTGACTCATGACTGTGAAGCTGAGGTAGTAGAATTGCAATGAGTTCAAGCCCAGTCTGGAGCATAGAATGTGACCTTATCTAAAAACTAAAGGCTGCTTTACAGTCCTTACTTTAGTGATGGAGAAAATCATTTTCTCCCCAGTGTTTGAGCCACACCAATCTGCTCACACAGAGTTTATGCAGAGTTCTGATGGGTAATTCTAACTTGGGGTGTTCAGAGACATGGGTAATCATTATTTATTGTGTGTATGTGGAGGCATTTCCAGAAACAGAAATCAGCATTTAATCAGTGGACTCAGAAAAGGAAAGGGCCTTGCCTCTCTAGATAAGACATTTTCTAACCCATTGAGGACCTGAACATAACCAAGTGTAGGAGGGGAACATTTTCCCTCTCCCTCACTGCTGAGCCAGATGCTGACCTGAACTGGATCTCATGTTAATGACTGATTTGTAGGACTTAGGCCTCAGTTTGAAATCTGTAGCACCAGCTCTCTGGGTCTCCAGGTTACCTCTGGCAAATTATAGGAAGATTTACCTTTCATGATCACATGTCTGATTCTGATTGTGTGATAGAGATAGATATATAGATAGATGATAAATGACAGAATCATTAAAAATCAGCTATCTGTTCTTATTAATTTTTATAAACCTAAAATGGAGTAAACTTAAAATAAAATTCCCCTTTGAAGAAAGTGTTTAATTATCCATTCAAACACTTATATTTTAAGTGTAATTCTTGATAATGAACACGAAAATATACAGTTAAGACATTCTGCTCATTTTTGTACAATACCACAAAGGTTGGAAAGACAGATGACTAAAGTTTGTCATACATTTTAAATAAGTCATAGGGTGAAAAGGGCAGGGGGAATGTTCAGCAAAATATTTTGGTTTTTTGAGACATAGTTTCTCTGTGTAGCTTTGGCACCTTTCCTGGAACTCACTCTGTAGCCCAGGCTGGCCTCAAACTCACAGAGATATGCCCGCCTCTGCTTCCCAGTGCTGGGATTAAAGGCATGCACTACCACCACCTGCAAAATGTATTTTTAAAGTAATAAAACTTCATTTTATTAAGATATGTGTGAGATTTAGCCTAGTAGGAATATTTGGAAATAATCAGCCAAATAAAGAGAAAAGAACAAATAAACCCTACAAATGAAGCGAGTCAGTGCTTGTGACATCCCTGTATATGCATATGTGTCTCTGCATGTATACATATGGTATACATTTGGAAAGACTAACTTGTACTGACATTTATACCAATGTGTGATTTCTTCCTTAATAACTTGCTTTACCAATAGAATATGAGTGAGTAACGTACCCTTCCAGTAGGCTCCAACCCTATGTTCTAACTGTATAGATTAAATTTCCAAGTGGAGAAGTAAGACTAATAGATTAACTACTAAAATCCAATGATCGGGAATGTGGTTGTTTAACTAAATAGCCTCTGGGTGGTTGGTTAGAGGATGGACAGGGGAATTTGAAGTTGATGTGTAAAATGAATAGAAAAATCCCTTAATAAAAAACATACATAAAAAAGAGAAAAAAAGAAAAAAATTCATCCTTTGAGGGTTGTGGTAATGAGAATTATCTCACTGGAGTGCTGTGAGGATTTCAGGAGATTGTACAGGTGAGGTCCTTGAGATTTCAGTGTCAACTAATGGGACAGCGATTGTCCAGATGTACTTCCAACTTACAATATCAAAACTAAGACTTCTATTTTTTTTGTACTCACTTGTCCTATGTCCTGCTCATCAAGTGCCCCTTTCTTCATCATCCAACCAGAACACACAATCTCTCCACACTCAGCAATGTACTTCAGGATGCCTGTGTACTGAGAGTCTGTAGAAATATCAATACACGTTCTTCCTGTTCCTCACAGGGTTTAGAAACCTCCAAGCTTCAGAATCAGGATGGATTTCTGACACTAACAGGCAGGAGTGTCTACCTTTGTTCTTTATCTCTCAAGGTACTTGAAATATTTGGAAAATATTTATTAGTCGAAGGCTGTTTTTCCTAAAAAGATATATGCTAAAATACACCACTGATAGAGCGAAATTGTAGCTCAGAGAATATACACAAACTATCTATCGGCAAAAGAAAGAACATGGGAAACCCATGGGCAATGCCTACAGCTCAGTGACAGTAACAAGAACAATGACAGCCACCCACTCAAGAGTGGGACAAAGATCTAAATTGATATCTCACTATAGAGGGTATACTAATAACAGAGAAGATAGACAATGACATTCATCCCCCTAATAATTAAGACAACAAAATTGGAAGCTGGAGAGATGGCTCAGCAGATAAGATCACTTGCTATTCTTTCAGAGGAACCAAGGTTCACTTCCCAGAATATCCATGTCAACTCACAACAGCCTGTAACTTCAATTTCAGAAGATCTAACCAAATGTTCTGGCCTCTGCAGGTACCTGGCATGCACATGGTACACATATATACATGCAGGCAAACCACTCATACACATAAAATAAGTGACTCTAGAATTTAAAGTTTTAATGAGATAGTACCTCATTATTATTTTAAAAAGAATATAGAAAATAATAAATGTGATTGAGGACAAGAAGAAATAAAAAGAGCGTACTGTTCATGGGAAGTAAAATGATACAGCTGTGAGAAAATCATGATAGTTCTGCAAAATATTAAAAGTAATACCAAATGATTCACTGGCTCCACATCTGGTCACATATACAAAAAAACTGACGATGGAGCTCAAAAAGATCTGTTCATTTATATTCACAGCAGCCTTATTCATAATAGCTAACATAGCTAAGTAATGTAAGGAGTCTATCCCATGGCTAGTTGAGAATATGAGAACGAGGGTACACATAGAGAAAGCAATTGTGTATACCCATTAAAAGAAGAAAATTCCGATATATAATACATCATGGATGTGCCTTGAAGACATCATACAAGTAAGCCACGTGAGAACCACAAAAAGACTAATTCTGAATTCTTCAGTTCTATGACATACTTAGTCACCATAGGTAGAGAAAGAAATTGGAATGGTAGTTGTTAAGGGTGAGTGGAAGAGAGAGTGGTATGTTGCTGTTCAGTAGGTATAGTGTTTGGGTTTTATAAAGTGAAATTTTTTTAGATGGATGTTGGGTGAATGTTTTTGGTAAAAATTCAAAGGAAAATAGTGGCCAAGATGATTGATAATCTCTGCAGTGACTTTATTCCATTATGTAAGACTACCTCTTGCTAGTGGGCAAACAGTAGCACTCCTTATCTGGCTTAATACATTAAGAAGCTGTTGTGTACATGCAGACATAGCAAAGCATAAAGCATTCTTGCAAAATCTAGAAGCTGAAGGTAGTTTTTAGCCAACCAACTAAATGCTGAATCCCTCAGTCTTTGACAGAAATGAAACTATTCTTCCAAACTGAGGAATTTGGGATATGGATAATTTTTTTAATGGTGCACAGAGGAAGAAACCATTCTTTGCCTAACACCTTGAGTGCAGCCCCATGAGACCCATACAGGGGAGGCAGTGAAGTCACATAGTCTCGTGACTCAAAGAATATGTGAGATAATAGATTGTGGGTTCTTCAGGGCTTTTAAATTTGGGGTCATGTTCAATGTCACAATCAATAGCTAAAGTAAACAGTGGGAAAGGAAGAGACCTGAAAAGATTACATAGGGAGATTTGTGTGTCATACCTATGATGAATTGGGGACTCAAACAATAGACTAAAGATTGTCTATTTAATTTACTAATTTACTAATAAAGCATTGCTAATGAAGAAATAGTAAAGACCTGAATTATGGAAAGCATAGCTTAAGACTACATTCCTACTGTCTGACAATCACTCCTGATCACTTTATTTATATGAGATCAACAGTTTTAGTTTCCACTTTGTAAGAAAGAATAGGGAGTCGGTCATTGGTTGTTGCATCTGACTTATTTTCCTTAATGCAATTTCTTGTAAGCTTGTACACAATACAAATGATAAAATTCCATTCTTCTCTGTGACCGAATGATATTCTATTGTGCATGTTGCCATATTTCTAGAAAACTTACTTCTATGTGACTTTTGAAAGCAAGGGAGACATCACCATGAAGCCAATCAAGCAGATAGTCTTGACAATGGTACAGGGGCTTAAAGCGGTGAGTATTATAAGCATAAAATTTGGAGAATATTCCTGGTACTCACACATTTTCTTTAATAAAGTACTTTACTTATAACATAAAACAAGCTCAAAAAGGAAGTTCAGGAAATAGTAATCTCACCTAGAAAAATGTTCTGCTAAACATAGTTAGAAATATTTCTTACCTTGGAAATATAAGGTAAAAAAAAAAAAAAAAACTTCACTTAACAGTTCCTAAGTTCCCACTGGTTTGGTTTGATTGTCTCTGTACATTTTCCCATCATGATCCCTTGATGTCCCTTGCTCATAGAACCCATCTTCACTCTCTTTGACTGAACTCCTGGAGCTCTGCCTGGTGCTTGGCCATAAATTTGTGCATCTGCTTTCATCAGTTACTGGATGAAGACTCTGTGATGACAGATAGGGTAGTCACCAATCTGATTACCGGGGTATTCCAGCTCAGGCACTCTCTTCACTATTGTTTGTAGTATAACCTGAGATCATGCTTGTAGATTCCTGGGAACTTCCCTACCTCCCAGTTTCTCCCTATCCCCATGATGTCTCCCTCTATCATGGTATCTCTTTCATTGCTCTCCCACTCTGTCCCTGCTCCAGCACAACCATCCCATTCCCATACGTTCTCTTCCCCCATCCCCTACCCTCCATTGCTTCCCCACCCCCAGTTTACTCATGGAGATCTCATCTATTTCCCCTTCCCAATGTAATCCATGCATCTCTCTTAGGGTTTTCCTTGTTAGCTAGCTTCTCTGGAGCTGTAGGTTGTCTGGTTATCCTTTGCTTTTCATTAGTATCCATTTATGAGTGAGTACATACCATGTTTGGCCTTCTGAGTCTGGGAAAAGGCTTTCTCCAGAATCTATCCCTGCTGACTCCTGACCAGACTTGCATTGTTCTGTTTAGGTCACTTGGTCTATGGTATTTTGTTTTGGCAGCTTGGGTAGACTAAAATAATACCGACTATGGGGAAGAATGCTGGTGTGAAGGGAACACAGATACCTTCATTTTGGTTTTGTGTTTTGGATCATTGGCTGCAAAGCGTTCCCTCAATCTGATTCTCCGGGCTTGGGCTATTCTTCTCCAAGAGAATTCTCCTACTGGGGAATTTCATCATAAGTCTCAGAGCAAGACACGTTAGTGACCAGTGTTGCTAGAATTGTGAGAAGTTTCCATGAAAGACATCAGGATTTGGTTCCCTACTCTTTGTTGAAGGTGTCTATTTGGATTGCCAAATTCAAACTACAAATGACCAATTACCTATCAGTCATCAATGATTAATAACTAAAGTGATCACCAAAATGATTGATAGGATCCTTTATTTCAGCCAGAGTGGTAAAGTGAGGGAAAACTTTTAAAAGAAGGTAAACAAAGGAATAGTATATGTTTTAATACATTATTTTATAAAGTATGAGGGAAATGAAGATAGCTATAGTTGAGATATTTTAAAATTGTTTTTAATTAAGAAAAAATACTTATTTTCCCCCTCATTCTAGTGTTAAGCTTTATGTTGCTCCTTTGTTTGACAAAGCATTGATCTTTCTCTGTAATCACAGCAGAGGATTAATCTGTAGTCTTATTTGCAATGAATTAATGTTATGGTGGGCATATTGCTTCTGATATGACTGTTATTAAGACTACCATTAGAACTTTACAATAAAAAATAACTTTACTTAATATCCTAAAAGTATGTCGTCTGATATTTAAATGTGTCCAGGGTTGTTACTATGTTTAAGCTGCTGTTCCCAGGTGAATTCATATGTGCATACCAAACAAGATTCATTATTCATTTCATAACAAAAAAGTCATCCGTTCATATTTGTATAAACTTCATGTTTTAATCTATATATTGTATCCTAGAGATAACTTCAGTGTTTTGGTCTCTACTGTTAAACCTGAAACAATTTCTAGATTAAAACAATAACCAGGACCATTCAGTACTCTGATACTTCATGCTTAACAGACTGAAGGATGTGGTAAAGAGGTTTCTTATCTTTTTGAAAAACTTTTATTTTAATTGAAAACTTTTTTATACAATATATTCTGTTCATGCTTTTCTCCTCCCTCAATGTCTCTCAGATCCTCACCATCTGCCCAACCCCACTGCTTCCCTCTTTAAAAAACAAACAAAATAAGAAACACATACACATATAACCCAAACATGTCAAAATCAGACAAAAAGTCTACAATACCCTTTAATTAATTTTGTCTTGACTGACTATTCCTGTGCATTAGCACCAACGCTGGAGGGTGGTAAATATACCCAGTGAGATTAGATTAGAGAGAACTATTTTCTCTTTTGCCACTGGGAACCAATTGCAGATAGCTTTTGGGCTGGGTATTTGAACATGTGTCTCCTTCCCCTTCAGCACTGAGACCCTGTCGAGTTTGAAACTGTACAGACCCAATACTTGCTGCTCTGGTATGTGGAAGTTCGTGTGTGCATCAGTCCAGTTGTGTCTTGAAGACACAGTTTCCATGTGGTCATCCACCACCTTCGGTTTCCACAGATTCTCTGTCTCCTCTTCTGAATAGGTCTCTGAGCCCTGAGGGAAGGATGTGATGAAGACAAGCCACTTAAGACTAAGTACTCCAAAGTCACCCACTCTCTTCACATTGTTGATTTGTGAGTCTCTGGGTTAATTCCTATCTGATTAAAGAAGACCTTCTCTGATGATAGTTGAGTGCAGCACTGATCTGAGTCCTAGCCGGGTATTGTCAATGGTGGGTGGGAGGGTATCTCTGGGAGAAAGTGTTTCTGGGGATGAGAGGCTGACACAAAGGAATGGAAATGGACTAGAAGGGAAAGAGATGTTTTAAATGATGATACCAATAGAAAACATGCCAATATGGACCAGGTAAAGCTCAGGAGGCCTCAGCCCTTCACAAAGAATTACAGACAACTAGGGAATACTGAAAGTAAGCAAAATCGCTTTCCTCGGGGAAGAGAACACCAATACCAAATGGCCAGCACTGAAAGCAAATACATACAAGTAACATACAGACTGGACAGGCACGTTGTTATTTATGTGTTTAGTATATGTAAACATATATACCGTATAAACATAAGGATCAAAATATATTTTATAAATATAAATTTAAAAAAATTATATAGAAAAAGAGATTGTAAAAAGAGCAAGGCAGAGGTGTACACAGCAGGGTGTGGAAGGAAGAAAGGGAAGGGGAAATGACAAAATTATATTAATCAGAAAACTAACTTATTTCAAAAAATTCTAGTATGTGCTCAAAAAAAGGTAGGTTTAAATCCCCCCATCACCACCAAAAAAAATCTATAGGCCAAGCTCATTTAACTACAAAAATTGCAAATATTTTTTGGCATCTGGTATCTATCTGGTCTTTGTCAATTATTTCAGTTTTCATTAATGTGGGCATTTGTCAAGGACTTATTTGAAGTGGAGCAGTTTCTTACCCATGGAACAAATCTTGCTGTCAATTATCTCATTATATTGTGATCATCTTAAAAATTTAAAACAAGTTTTATTTTTCTAGTAGTCTTCATAGGTAACTTCAAATTTGCCAAACCAGACCCCCATATCAGTGTTCAGATAGCTTAGTCTTTTTCACTGAGTTTAAATTGATGCCTTGACATGCCTACAGCTGTGGTAGTATTGTGTTCCCCAAAATATTGTGTACCTTAATAAACTTATCTGGGGTCAGAGACGGAACAGCCACAATATTAAACAGAGGTTAGGCAGTGGTAGCACACGCCTTTAATCCTAGCATTCCAGAGATGGAAATCCCTCTGGATCTCTTGTGAGTTCATGGCCACATTGGAAACGGCCAGGCATGGTGACACACACCTTTAATCCCAGAAAGCGAGCCTTTAATCCCTGGGAGTGGTGGTAGAAAGCAGAAAGGTATATAAAGCGTGAGGACCAGAAACTAGAAGCATTTTGGCCTGGTTAGGTATTTGGCCTGGTTAAGCTTTCAGGCTTCTAGCAGCAGTTCAGCTGAGACCCATTCTGGATGAAGACTCAGCAGAGGCCTCCAGTCTGAGGAAACAAGACCAGCTGAGGATCCGGCAAGGTGAGATAGCTGTGTCTTATTCTGTGTCTCTGACCTTCCAGTGTTCACCCCAATACCTGGCTCAGGTTTGATTTTATTAATAAGACAATCTAAGATTCATGCTACATACAGCTAATACAGTACAGAAAAAAAAAAAATCCTTGTGTAGTTTTCAAGGCCACAATACAGGAAATCTTGTAATTGGGCCATGAAAACGAAGGACACCTATAAAGTCTGCTGATAAAAATGAGTGGTATCAGTAGACTATTAGGTGGGTGACGATGTGGAAAGTCAAATGCTGAGCCAATTTTCACTTCTCCAAGTGATGCTATCCTAAGGGCCAATAGTCAAAGAGGACACTCGGCATCCAAACAGAAAAGGGCACATTATTGGTCCTCCCAACACCCAGATAAGACAGTCTTTATACTTTCTCTTTATACTTTCATGTTAGACTCCCAGGACTGAACATGAACATTTGAGTCCAGCCAGTCACAGAATCCAGAGAGAAACGAATTGTCACGTTAAGGCACTGTTTGGGGGTTTCTTATCATGTAGCAAATGATATCTGGAATATTTAGTCACTGAAACATACTTCTTTACCGATTCTAGTAAATTTACTGCCTCTTTCTTCAAGAAAAGGTTAAGGAAAGTGGACAGGCTTTTACTTGAATTGTATTTTTAAGAGTAACATTTTTATAATCGCGCATAGGAAGACCTTGCTTGCCTTTCTGACTTTCATATAGCTTTATTTCACATTTGATGAACAATTTTAGTCCTGGCAGAAGCAGCCACAAAACTGATTTCAAAAATTGCATTCTCTTATTTTTGAAAGGATCAAAATGTAGAGTTCTTTATATAATAGATTCAGGCCTCTGCCAAATTGATTTTCCACTCAAAATTTGCACAAACCTTCATTTTTTTATTTTTTTGCTAAGAAAAAGGTTTTTTTTTTTTTTTGGAACACTCCGTTTCTCTTATTTTCCATGCCTGCGGTAGGAGTTGATTTTCATACCAGGAGCATTTATGTCATTTGATTACTGAAAAACAAAATCAACAAGAACATTTGAGTGGTAATGATATGTCAGGTATTACAGTAGTTGGAAATAATAAAACAGCAAACAACATTTAGGTGGTCTCTAACCATTTGAAGTTTGTGGGTAAATAGATATGACTATCTGTAAAGGCTACCAAATGTTCTCTTTTCACAGAATCCCTGGTCTCTATATAAAGACTGCAGAGAACTATAAACAAAGGATATGTAAAGTCTAAATATTTAAAGGAGTATATTTGCCCTAACTTTAATAACTTTGCCCTAATCTTTAATAATTATATGAAAGTAATATATAGAAAAAATTAAGTACCATATTGTTTCAATTGTGAGTAACACAATTACTGAGTAGTATACATGCAGCTGACAGGCACTGTACAAACTGTCCAATACTGGGATCATGTTAAATCCTACCTTGCTTATTTCCAATTATACAATGAGTTACAAGTGGCTTGTTCTGCTTACAGGGGCCACTGAGAGCTCAGCTTTGTAAGGACATGGTGATGTCAAAGGATTGTAGCACCATTCAATGTAGAAATATTGTTGAACTAAAGGCTTGCCATTCATGTTCTTCCAACAGATTTATCAGGTTATCATTTCATCCCTTTCAAAAGTTTAAAATATCCTGCAGCATCACTGTGAGTTCGCTGCAGTGTGCCAGGGTCTGACTGTACTAACCATGGTGTTTGAGATGAAGGAACATATATTAAATTGAAATGAAGGAAGTAGAAGTTTGTAAAGGTATTCCTCATAGGTTAGACACATAATGGCTACCAGATTCATAAGTGTATTTAATTGAAAGCATACCTTCACAAAATTATCAAGTTTTCAAATGACATAATTAATATTGACTGTCATCTTTACAGTTCTTAGATAACCTTGGTATTGCCTAGGGTTTCTAGATGGGACAGTTGAGGTGGAAAGATACACCATAAATGTGGGTAGCACCATTCTGTAGTCTTGATTTCTGAAAATCATAAAAATGAGAAGGCATGTAGCATTCATTTTCTTCCTAGCTTGGGATACAAGACAACCAAATCCGTTACATTCCCTGCAATGATGGACTGAACTAAAACAGCTATAAACTAAAATAGATCATTCTCCCTTAAGTTGTGTTTGTCAGGAATTCAATTACAGCAATAAGAAAATTAACTAATATACTTACTGGGGGTACTAGTGATGAATCCAAACCAGGTATATGAAATCTGATGATGAATTATATCTATATAAGAATGTGTAATTAAACTTATTAGTCATTCATTTCAGGAGCTAAAATTTGGAGAAAAAAGTTAAACTATAGAATAAACACTTCTTTAAATGTTTTTGTCTCTTTTGTTATGGTAACTGAAAAAAAGTGTTATCATGTCTCAGAGACTCGGAAGGAATTTGGAGCTGAAAGGGCTGACTGATTGGAGAAATGTTTCTAGAATAATAACCACAACTAACTGCAGATCATAAAATACTCTGTACCTACTTGGAACAAATTCTACATCATTCCCCAAAAGCTAACTCAAGTTTTAGTAGTAGAGAAAAAAAAATGTAAGATTTGCTATTGTAGCAAAATATTTAGATAATGAAAATTCCATGACAAGGTATTTTAGATAACTTTTTATTTTATTGATGAAAACATATGAAATGAGTTTGAAAGAGAAAATCATTAACAAGTCAAATTAAAAAAATTAAAAAGAGGGCTTCTTTTATGCTGGTCATATATGTACACACAGTCATAAATAATAACAAAAATATATGTTATTGCGACCAGATGGATTGTATGCACTTACAGCAGTGTATCACCTAATGGATCACAGACACCCAGGAGTACTGTTTCTAAGTAAGCCTCATTTGTGAACTTTGGATGCTGAAATTAGAGTTTTGAGTTTTTTATTTTGTGCAGAAACCTGAATCGTTACCTTTTCTTTTATCCTTTGGAAGACATGGCAGATGTGGGGAATGAATCTGCTGATGTAATGTTGCTATTTTCCTTTTACTGTGATATTCATTGTGCCCCCAACATCATCTGCATTCTTCATCCTGGCTCAGCCAACTTCCTCATGATTTAAGTTTGGAGAGTCTGCTACAAATACAGCCGAGTAACATCTATATAAGGAGGTTTGCTGCAGGATGAGGGGAAATACTGCGCAACGTGTGACAAGTGAACTATATTAGCTGAACAAAACATACAGATGAATCAACTTTTCTTCCTTCCTCTTTGGGGAACACAAAAGGGAGTGACAAGGTTTAATTTAAGTCATTAATCACAAGCAAGTTTTATACTTAGCAATCACCATGTAAATTTCTTGAGTGGAAGATTTCTAAGGAAAAAAATAAAAACAATGAACATGTAGAAAAAAAATTAAAGTGTCTAAGCTCTTTGTGAATGATAAAAGACAGCCAAAACTAAATATCATTGACTTAGCAAAGCCATTCTTAAATTATAACTAAATCAAATATATAAGAATAGAAAACTGAAAATGGCTGAATAGAAGTAAACATATCTCACTGGATTCTTCCATGTTGATTGTCATCTATTTTTAAAATGCTGTAGTACATTTAACACTTTGATATACTTATTTTTCTCTAATTCTTACTTTTACATTAAAAATTGAATTACTTGCAAAATTGAACAAACTGCATAGTAGGATCAATAGAAATGCAATAGACAAAAAGAAACATCCTCTTTGATACAAACTATGATTATGCTTATTAGGAAAATTTATAACTGAGTTTGTTAGCATCCAAAAAAAAGTATGTGTGTACTGTATAAGAAAAATTTTGCTGTTATAGGATATATTTATATTATCTAATCAAATATTTCTATATATGTATAAATGTGGATATAACATTTAATACATTGTTTAGATTGATTTTTGGACTGTCTAGAAAAAATAATTATAATAGGTTAAATGATCTTAGGAGACAAAGGTGAAAGGGTTTTCATGAGCACCAAATAAAATTGACTTTGAATTAAAAAAAAATATTCTGATGTTACCAATTATTATTAAGCGTGCACTTGTGAATGGATCTGGAAAATGCAATGCATATACACAATGTAATACTACTTAACCATAAAAACAACAAAGTTCAATTACATTAGACAACATGCATGCATGCATTGATCATTCATTTAGCCAAAATAAGCAAGTCATTCACAAAAGGAATAAAAAAAGTCGTTCTCCTAGAAGGTAGGAGTACAGTGTTGGTAAGTCAAATATGGGACCCATCAGGGTGAGGAAGGGATAGGCACAGTTTGATAGCTGATGTTCTATTTCACAGTAGGCTGAGAAATGATGAGTTTGTCAATATATTAACAGTTATCAACTCATATAATATGAGCCCAAAATAATGCATTTTTTATATATTAGAAAAATAAGAAAAAGAAATTTGGATATTTCATCTTAATGCTATTCTTAATGAATGAGAAGACAGATGTATATTAAAATCTCACATTATTAAAATGCCACATTCACCTCATTAATACTTATTATTTTAGTATTTTTCTTTTTGGCAAAAATAAAATAAAATTTTAAGAAAATGTTATTAAGAGTTGACCTTTTTTTTTTAAGTTTTTTTTTGAGACAGAGTTTCTCTGTGTAGTTTTGGTGCCTGTCCTGGATCTCGCTTTATAGTCCAGGCTGGCCTCAGACTCAAAGAGATCCTCTTGGCTCTGCCTCCTGAGTACTGGCATTAAAGGCGTGTGCCAGCACCACCCAGCCGGCAAGTCTTAAATAGAAGTTGTTCATTGGAGAGAAAGAGGTAGGAAGGGAGAGAGGGAGAATGGGAGGGAGGGAGGGAGGGAGAGAGGAGAGAGGAAGGGAGGGAGAGAGACAGACGGACAGAAGGAATGAGACAGAGAGAGACAGAGGGACAGAAAGCAGACAGGGAGGATTGAAAAGGAAGAAACACAGAGAGAGTTGAGGCAACAGACAAAGAAACTCCCTCTTTTAACAAGGACATAAACTGTTGTGTTGTGAGAAAGCTAATGGAAGGATCTAAGCAACAGAGTCTCGGTAAATGAGAGACATTCTTGGCTGATAACTGCCTCCAATCTCCACGGAACTGAATACTGCCCGTGAGCCCTGAGATTGGAAAAGGACACAGCATCATATGAACTACCATCTTAGTGAGACTGTGCTGAGGATGTAACCAATCCATCCCAAGACTGCTGATCCCTAGAACCTGTGAGATGCCACCGTCTACAGTTACGGCAAATTGCACTGCAATGACAACTAACACGACATTTTACTTCTGCTTCAGCCTTTTCCAGTTTTATTTGTCTCCCGTGTAAAAATATGCTGGAGGCAAGAACTGCAGGGCAGATGCTTTATCTCAGTCATCAGGCTGCTGAGTGTGTCACCTCATATTAAAAAGTGGGAGTTTAAAATGCAAACATCAAATCTACTAGTGAAAGAAGGAAGAGAATAGAAAGAGGGCCTTCTGCTCTCCCCTTGTAGCACTTGTGATTTTAATCCCCCTGGCTGTTACACTAGGGGCATGTATATTATGGGAAACAATTTGGCAACTCAGAGAAACAGAAAGCTCCCATGTAACTAGACTATCTCTTTAAAATGAAAGCTATCTTAAATGGCTAGATTGTGATAAAAACTTACAGCTATTGTATGGTATTTTGGAAGAGAAATCCATTTGTGCACAGATCAAGTTATGGAAGAAGCTAAGACAGATCAAACCACAGCTCAAGCATTAAATGTGAATCTGAGAGTTTTCCTCAATAGAACATTTTATGCTATGTTAAAATTAAGGTTATTTTTCCAATATGTAGACATGCTAGGAAAGATTAAGTGAAAAAGGCAGGGGGTGAATTTCCCAAATATCAATGTTGCACTGCAGAGTGAGAGCAGTGTGACTCAGTAAGAACCATGAGTCATGGAGCTGCCTGGGTACAAAGCAATGCCTTCCCGTATTTTGGAAAATATATACTTGAACACAAAGATATTACATTGTATAGCAAGGATGGGGGAGAGGATGAAGATGTTCTAACCTACTATTTCCCCCTTATTTTAACCTTATCACTGTACAAAAATCCAATTGAATTCTCGATTAGTTAACTTTTTTTAAAAAGTGTTGATTTATAACTGAACAAAGTGTATTTTAAAAGCCACCTAATGTAACCTATTATATACATGAAATAGTGTTTAGTTAAGAATAATAAATTCAAATAATGTTAAATTTACTTTCTGTAGAAGCTTCACCTGCACTTTTGGGGGTAATTAAGACTAGCCTTGCTTGGATCTGGCAGTGATGCCTACTGCATGGATCTAGTAATGCGAACTTGGAGAAGTTCTAAATTTCCACTTTGCTCTATTGAGTGTCCATCCAACTGCTTCTTCAGCTGCCTCCATAGGCTTTGCTCAATGAACGTTGAGACAGCTCCTTCTTTTCACACCCCATATTTAAATTATTTTTCTCTATTCTAAAAATGTGTTTTCTATGTACTCTGGTTTTAATTCTAATACCAGGAAGTAGTTGTGAAATGTATTAATGGCCTGAATACTCCTTTTTTTAAATTTTTTGAGCTTATAATGTAATTAAAGCATTTTTTCCTTTCCCTTTCCTCCCTCAAGACCCTCCTATAAAATCTCTCCATATCTTCTTCAAATTCAAGCCCTTATCTTTTAGTATTGGTTACTGCATGCCTGTATGTATATGTGTGTGCATATATATTACTACATATAACCCATTTAGTCCAGATAAGCTTACATTTATGTTTGTTTTCAGGGCTGACAATTTGATATTATACTCTTTCCTGGGGAGGACCACAGGATATAATTTATCTGATAGGGGAGAAGGGAAACAGGGGTGTTTTTTAGGGAATGGAGAGGCAAATGCAGAAAAAAAGGGAGAATGGGTAAAATAACATTTAGGATCCTTGAAAAAGTCACAAGGAATTACATTATTAACTGTTTACTTAAAACAAAAACAAAAGACAAATAAAAAAGCTATATATGTTTTACTGATTTTTACTTGTGATAGCTCCACATGTGGTTTCAAATGTGACAAGTTATTTACTACTGTTATAAACACATACATACTCAAAAAAATATTTATCATTTTCTGATCAGTTGTTGTAGAAGGATTAAAAAAAAGATACAGTAAGCAACATGGACAGCCACATTAGCCAAATTTGATTCTTTTTCACATGTGATATGAAATTAAATTACTTATATTTCTAAATGAATTTCTGAAAAAAATCTTTTTGAAGAAACCTAATTTTTTGAGATGAACAGAAAGCAATTGGTCCAAAGCAGTTTGGATTACTATATGCGAATTGAAAATAGTTCTACTGGAGATCATGTGTAACTCTCTCTTTCTCTCCTTCCACGTATAAGCATGCATAACCTTTAGAGTTAGTGTGTATAGGTGTGTGTGTATGTATTCATAGAGAGATATACATGAGAGAATGTGTATATGCACATGTGAATACCATAGATGATAGATAGATAGATAGATAGATAGATAGATAGATAGATAGATAGATAGACACATCTATATGAATTCCACACACAAATATTAGTAGTATGAGACTCATTTATAAAACAGGAGAAAATAATTTTCCAGAAGCTTGTATCTGTTCATGTTCTCACTCAATTCCCTTTATTGATCTGTAGTTGTGTGTAAGATATACAAAAATGAAAAGAATTATACACAAGGGAAAGGAATCAGTAAAACTATGTGAAATTAATTTAAAAGTTAGTGTCCATGGAGTAATGCAAAGTAAGCTTCTGAAATGAAAAAAAAATCCTGTTTAATAAAGATAAATCTATGTGGATTATTTTAGAAGCCCACTAAATTTACCTGAAAATAACAGAAAATAGTAGCAAATAAGAAAGAAGTTTGAGATCTACTGCTTCCATCTTTAAAGCATGCCTTCTCTGTTGTTACACCGAACACACTAACAGAAACTATGATAATTGAAAATTTGTACATTTCCTGATTATAATTTGCTAACAATTTTCTTCCTAATGATAATAATTTTGAGCTATTCAAACACCAGTTTTATTGAAATCCTTTTTTTAAAAAAGAAAAAAATCTGAATTATAAATAATTGAGCCCTATTATTGTGTGTGTGTGGGCCAGGGAGTAGGAGAAAGTGGAGTAGTTAGCCTTAATTATCCGGATAATTTATTTCTGTCAACCCAGCCTTGGTGCCCTTTCCTTTCAAAATTGAAAAGTTATATTAGAAATTACAGTTCGTCTTCAAGGAACTATAGCATTAGAGATGACATCGGCACGATAACTTATTTCCACTGTGTCACCTTTCCTTGTGATAGTTGTGCGGTGCTCCTATATTAGGACACAGATTGAGCGAGTAGATGACAGGAAGGTCAGGGGACTCTTCTCTATCATTCGGAGGCTCCTACCATTGCCATCTGCAATCAGATTGTTAGGATGTCAGCTTGGTCTGTCAGAGTCCCTTGAGTGCTGTTCAGCCAGCTAAGAGAAAATACCTCGTGTGCTGGCTGTGGGTGTCCCTTGAGGACACTCAGTCACTCAGCCATGCAACGTAAATAGGGCATCCAGCCTCACCTTCACACCAGTGTGTGATAACTGAGCTTCCCTTCTTCCTGTGCCTTGACCTCATAAGAAGGCGCTGTGAAGGGCCAGCGTGAAGAACCAGGAAAGGCTTGATTGCCGCTGGCCTTGGCTTGTCTGTGAAAAATGGCAGCTTCTTTTACTCCAGTCACTCAGCAACAAACGTAATCAAACAATTTTTTACTCAGAAAACCAATAAAACATTTCTTTTATGTAGTGGTGAAATGCAACCACTAGATGACACCAAGAGATAGTTTCTATATGTCTTATTAGTCTGCACTCAGTTGTCTGTTCAAAGGTAACACTTTAGCTGAGATTTCCGGGGAGCTCCTAGTTGTAGGCCAAGTAAGAATCTGAATTTTTGAAATGGCCTTCTTTTGATATTATCATTTACCTTCTAATCAGCAAGAGCAAACAAAACTGATTAGAAATAGAAACAAAATGCAAAACTGCTGTGAGATTATTCAGATACTTAACCCTTGACATTCCCACTTTGGTTTCTGAGTGCACGACCCTTGGGCACGTCATGGGAGTAATTACTATGATTTGGGAAGGTTCTGCAGTACCATTACCATAAAACCTTCTCATGGGCTTGAGATAAAGTTTCAATTTTTTCTCTCTAGATTTCAGCCTTGTAAGCAAATCTTAACAGTATGCTAGCATCATAGTGTTACGTGGCTGGATGCTTTACTGTTCATGTCTGCATAAAACAAGAAGCTGTAACAGTAAGTACCAACTCTTGGATGATTGTCTGCAGTTCTTCCAATAGAAAACTAATATTTTGTCTCAGATTTATATTGTGGGTGGCCCAAAGCCAACTAAAGTAATTTGCATTGGGTCTCAAAAAATCAAAAAAATGAAGTCTCTAAATAATATGATACTGTTTCAAAGGAAGAGTATTAAGAGCTCAATATTTCACATATCACTACATGACTAATAATTCTTCAGAAGTCCGCAATCATATAGAAAAATAAAGACAGGGTAAACATTAAATTAATAGTTACGAAAAGTGTTTTAGAATACATCATGGTAAAGTTTTGGAGACCCTAAATATAACTTTAAAATATGGTTATTTTGATATAATTTGGGCAATCATTTTCAAAAGGAAATTATTCTTCCATTTATCTGCTATTAGAAAGAATTTATATTATGTATTCTTGGTCCCCAAAGACATCTGGAATATATGATTATTTTTTAAGAAGTGAATTGGAAAATAACATGATGTTTTGTTCATGAACAGAATAATAATTAAAACATGCTCATAAATTTACAAATCTATAATGAAAAGAAAAAATTAAATTACTCTAGAAAAGAAAAAAAGTTAAATTACTCTAGAATAAGTACATTTAAAATATAAAACATTATATTCTGGATTTTGGTAAATTATTTTTATTCCTTTATAAAAGTAGACTTTAATCTGTTTTAGTATTACATTTTATAGGATAGTCTAAAATCATGGCACGTTTTTTCTAACTTGAATAGCAGATATATTTTGAAATTAGCAACAAAGATGTATTTTACATTGAGCATCTTTCTTGAACAATGCTTGTTTGCATAAAATGTTGGCCTCTACACGGATTCACTTGTTTCTCTCATTTTTTCTAACTGAGGAAACATAGGAAAATACCTGCTAAGAAAATCTGTTTATAGTAGTAAATATATCGATGTTATAATTTTAATAAGAAGCATTTTGAAATTCAACAACATATAGGAAATCAATCCCTCAAATATTTTACATTTAGAATGAATTTATAATTCCAAGGAATTAGACATTGTGTTTCATTTGACAACATGGCTGGGGGAGAAGACAGGTCTTATAATTCTGTCACAACCACTTTTTCTCCCTACAGTTTTGATGGCTTATTTTCTGCTCTGCTCTGTTGAACGAAGTATTAATTTTCCTCTTCCATATAGATTGTTAGTTCACAAATTAAACACACACATAGGCATGCACGCATGTATACACACACATTCACAAATACAAACAAACACACGCATGCCACATAAGCAGAAATGCCTCCTTCTAATATTTACACCTTATTGGTCGACACAGATAAGTAATGCTATGACTTGTTAATTTTCTTAATGTCATGACTTGTTAATTTTTATTTTTATGTTGGAAGTTTTGAAATCAGAATTTGTTATAGTCTACATCTTACTAGTAGTAGTTGGATAAAGGCATTATGGTCATCTGAAATAAAAAAAAATGCCCAGGAGTTTCATAATGTATGGTAGAAATATTATATTAAATGTAAAACATCAGCTTAACTGAGTATTTTTTTTGTTTTGTTTTGAGCATCTGCATTGCTATATCCTAGCCTTATAGCCACATGAGCATATATTTAGTTTTTTTCATTTGTGGAAAGCATCTGCATTGCTATATCCTAGCCTTATATCCACATGAGCATATATTTAGTTTTTTTTTCATTTGTGGAAAGCATCTGAATTTCAGAGGGATAGCTCAGAAAAACAGCTAAAAATAATTTGGCTGCCTAATTTATTTGTCTTCCTTCTCATTTTTTTTGATAGAGATATTTTCTTTATTTTTTCCCTCCATTTACAGGTGCAGAATTAAAGAACATGTTCACTCACTATATTATTGATGCACTTAAGTGGAGTGTTCCGAAGCATGTAATTACCGTGTAGGCTTATGGCCCTGAAGTAGCCGGGGATGGTGGTGCTGCATATCCATGATTTGAAGGACATACAGTGATGATTATAGAGGCAGTACTCTACATCCATTCCAGCCCTTTTGTGTTTAGCTGGTTGTCATGGCAAATAATTGGATAGAATTTAAGCCACTTTCTTCCAAGTGGGAAATTCATAATTTTACCCTTCACCTAATTTTGTAGATACTTTTAAAGAATCTTAAAGTTTCTAGAGGAATGACGTAGAGCAGTGTGGGAAAAATTTTCACGTTCAGCAGGCGTCTAGGAAAACACACTTCTGTTTTGGAAGGTACAAGAGAAAAAAGAATCGATTTCCAGTTTCATCAGTTTGCTTCCTGTCTATAACTAAGCCGCAGAATGTTTTTTTTGTTTTTGTTTTTGTTTTGCTTGTGGCTTTTGGTTTTTTTGTTTTAGTTTTTTTTTTTTTTTTTTTTTTTTTTTTTTTTTTTTTTTTTTTTTTTTACAAATCAAAGCTAATTTACTTTCCTATGACAGCTGATGGGGGAAAGGAGAAAAAAAGGCTAAAAGGTTTTATAAAACACAATTGAAACTATTACCCAGCTTATAACCTCATCTGCAGAAGGAAAAAAAATTCCTTTTCCAAAAACAAGAGGAGAGATCGTAATACCATAGGAGGAAATGCTGTGGGAGGAAAGGATTGGGTTAACTGACATCTAAAGATATTTAAGTCAGCTAATAATGATTGATTTATCAATTACTTTCAATTTTAGTTGTATAATATTGAAAACTATATATGTTAAATGTATCTTTTAATTCTGAAACAATCTTATAGAACCTTAGAAAAAGAACAGTTGGTAGATTGGGACACCATACAGTGCATTACCTGCCTGAGAGGTACTGTCCATGTACACGATCTTTGTAACATGCCCATCTACTTAATGACTTCACTTCATTGTTACCGAGTTAGAATGTGGTAAGCAACTTTAAAAAATGCAGCAGCAACAAAACACCCTTTTGCCTTCTGAAAGAAACTATTTAAGAGAGAGTAAGTAAACATGGATGGAGGTGCTTAATAAAATTGGTCACTTTATATAAGTGATTATTAGTGTAACATCAAGTGTAGTATCCCAATATTGTCACTCATAAGACAAAAATTGTCCTGTGTCCGTGGTCCCCTCAGTTTAATGGACCTGTTCTACGTGCTCTTGTGTTTAGCAGGATGTAAATATCAAGTCATACTTCGAAATGTCCAAGGCTATATGTCTTCTCTCAAATTTTAGAATTCTTGGGTCCATTCTTTATGAATTGCCTCTTGATCCAAGGAAGAGAGGTTTTTGTATATCTTGAAAAAATATACAATAAAGTGAAAGAATGGCATGAATTTGGAATGAGATAAAGACAAAAAGAGGAGAGGCCCTTGTCTGTAATCTTTGAAATATTTATTCCTGATAGTCACAGATTGGATTTGAAGTTTTGACTTATTCCATTCATCATAGTCCATAGTACTGAAATAAATTATAATTATAGTCCATTCTTTTTCAGAATAATGATATTATACGGTGTAATGATATACATGAAAAGTTGTGCACAATCAAGAATTTATATGAGGAAAAAGAGACTAATACCATTCAAGGTAAAATTAAAACTGAACCTCAATGGCCTTTTGACATTCTAAAAACAACCAGTTATTTCTACATAGAAGGTTTTTTTTTTCAGTTACTAAAAGTCAATTTATACTACAAACCTGAAAGAAAGCAGATATCACTGGCTACATTGTAGAGTATGATGTAATAGCAACAAAATTCTGCAAGCTAGAAAGTCTTCCTGACTTCTTGCCAATCAGAAATCAGAATGCAAAAATATTTTTTATTTCCTCATCAGAAATTTTGGTTGCAAATTACTAACAATAAGAGAAATATCACAGGTAGGTAGTAGTGGCACACGCCTTTAATCCCCACACTTGGGAGGCAGAGGCAGATAGATCTCTATGAGTTCAAGGCTAGCCTGGTCTGCAGAGCAAGTTTCAAGACAGAGAAAGTGTCTCAAAAGAGAAAAATCATGGAAGAGACAGAGAAATATCACATAATAGATACGAGTTCTTAGAGATTTAGTAAAATATAATCAAATATCACAGTGCTACCATTATTATAAGAACTATGAATATCTCACAAAAAATTCATAAAAAAATTGTCCATGAACTACACAAAATAGATTTCTACCAAAAGGTTAGAAGAAAATATTCTGATAATTTTCTTTGTAAAAGTTGATAAATGATCAAACGAGCTAAATATCGACTACTGACATCTCCATGAATTCATTTGAGTAGCAGGTATTGTAGTTTTCTGAGGTTATTCACAAGGGAAATGCAGAAAAAATCAGGAACATAAGAGCATGCATTGTTGTACTCTGCCCTGGAAACCAGAGAAGTCACTTAATATGGAAATAAAGAGCACTTGCTTATCATACACTGTATACCTTGGGCATCTTGTTGCTATAGTCTGTACTTTCCTTTCTTTTAAATCCTGACAGGTCACATGTATTTGATTATTCTCTGTGTCCTGTAACTTGTGGAGTTCTTTTCCTTTTGATATTTTAAAACATGGGAAATAACCCCTTACAATCCAAAGTACAGATTCTCTCTTATTCATTGTTGCTCGTGTTCATGTTATTTCCAAGTATGTATTTTTAATTTGTACTGTCATTCTTGGAAAGCATTAAGTGAAGAAAGGCTGAATTGACCTGGGAACAGGGAAAGTAACTGTGTACACTGCAAAGTAATGAGACTAAGACAATAAATACTGTTCAATTTTATATTGAGAAAGAGTTAAGAAATTGTTCATGGTTTTCAGTTAACATCAGGAAGTATCTCATGTTTACTCATAAACTTCACATCTCAACATCATGGATGTGAAAAAATGTAGTAGCACATGCAAGGTTAGAATTTTTTATGAAGCTTTGCTTCTCATGGAAATGATAAGTTTATATTGCCATGTTGGCATTTTTATTGTTGCACATAAGGATACAGATCTTAGTTATTATGAACAAACAATCACTCTTGCAACCCTCTCACTTAGACACCTCACACGAACCACTAAAAATTGAATCTTTTTAATTAGATATTTGATGTAGGAAAAAAAGAACAGAGATTAATAAAGGTATTTTGATTTAAATCTTTACTTGAAACTCATAGTGGGAAAGTCATTTATATAATAAATTTTGTGGTGGTACACGCCTTTATTCCCAACACTCGGGAGGCAGAGCCAGGCAGATCTCTGTGAGTTCGAAGCCAGTCTGGTCTACAGAGCGAGATCCAGGACAGGCACCAAAACTACACAGAGAAGCCCTGTCTCAATAAATAAATAAATAAATAAATAAATAAATAAATAAATAAATAAACAATAAATAAATAAATAAATTTGGCTGAGAGACGTCCCAGGAGTAAAGTGCCTGTGCTAGAAGAATGACAACATGAACTCAGACATTTAGAACCCATATAAAAGTCAGATGCAGTAGCGTGCGGATCTGTAATCTGGCACACTGCTAAGGACAGATATAAGGTAGAGACAGGAGAATCATCACCAAATGTTCATGTCAGTGAGCCTGCTGTAGGCAGCAGTGACCCACAGAGAGACCTTGTCTGAAATACAGTTGAAATTGCAGCGAGTATGTAAGGTTTCCTCTCACTATGGTACACATGCCCTGAAAAAAAAAACAAAACGTGTTTGCGTTCACACGAGTGTGTACATGTGTTCACACATATACAGACAAATACCCTCCTGCAAGCCCAGGCATCATCTCCTCTTCCCCTACCATCACAGTCTCCTCTCTATCTTTATCCAAATCCTCATTTAATAACAGACATTGATAAAGTACAGACAAAATTAGG
This sequence comes from Peromyscus aztecus, assembly GCA_902168405.1. Taxonomy (NCBI): domain Eukaryota; kingdom Metazoa; phylum Chordata; class Mammalia; order Rodentia; family Cricetidae; genus Peromyscus; species Peromyscus aztecus. The sequence goes on from CABHPQ010174702.1 coordinate 55,204, forward strand.
CATGTGTACTCTTTAGATGGTGTTGTTTGGGATTTTTAAAAATTGAAATAAAACTTCAACAGTATTCAATTCACTACTTTTAAATGAACTTATATCATAAGTTTATCATCACTAACTATCTACACCAGAATACTTAATTATCCTTAATAATGCTATACCCATTAAAGTTCCTCCCTATGGTCCATTCCTCACATTCCTCACAGACACAGGGACCTAATTCCTGTCCTTGTATATTTGTCTCCTCTAAAGATGATGTATAAATGGAATCATTCCATTATCACTCAATATCTGTGAGTATTGTAGTTATTTTTCATCATTTTAGTAATTGAAATATAGTCTATTGTTTAGTGACCCTATCTGCAGGTTTTTATATTTTAATTATTTAAAACAGTAAAGTGACAAATTGGTTGATTTCCTCTGTACACTTTTCTTATTCTTTCTTCATTAATCTTTATTAAGTACATATCTATGCATTTTAAGGGTTCAATTTGCTCTTCTTTTTCATTTGTTAAGGTAGAAAGTTAAGATAGTAATATAATACCTTTCCCTTATAATATACATGAATTTATTTTAACTGTAAATATTTACTTTCATTTTACATTTAAATATAAATACATTGTATATAAATTTCCTATATAATTATCTTTTAAAACATATTTAACATTTATATGTTCCTATTAAAATATACATCTGAAATTCCTTCAAAGCACTTGCTTAGACAGATTTAACAGTTTTTCATTTTGAAATAAATGGCTTTCATTAATTTAAATGATTTCTTTATTCCCACTGCGATTTCTTCATTGACCTATTTTCTATTAGGAATAAATTATCTAATTGCCAAATATCTAAAATTTAAAATATATTTTATTG
>CABHPQ010174703.1:0-16548 GCA_902168405.1 Peromyscus aztecus
GGGTACCATTGTCCTAATTTTGCCAGCTGCATGTTTATTTTTAAAAGGGAAGGCAGCATTTCCCCTCTGGAGATGGATCTAGAGTTCAAGACATGACTTCAAAGACAGGCAAGAGGCCACAGGGAAGGAGCAACCTCACTCGCCTTTCATATTGGGAACATAAGCATTTCATTTTCTTAGTTCAACCATTGAGAAACGACCATTGTATTTGCTGAAGTAATTCCAGCCACTATACAAATGACTCCCATGTTTCATTACTTTAACCCTCAAGACATTTATCTCTCACTTACATAACTGTTGAACACAGACTTGCAAAAAGCTGAGAGTTTAGGGTTTAAGGAGCACCTCCCAGGGACCTAAATTACACAACATTCTCCCCTCTGAAGTGGAAGAATCCTCCATGGTGCCTCCAACCCCACTCCTGGCATGCTGTACCCCATCAAGGTTTGCTGTCTGCCAAGAATAACGGGAAAGTCCTGCTTGGAACAGAGCTCATCTCTCAGCCCCTGTGGACCTTACTCCTTTCCCTTTACCTGACACAGAACTTTGACACTTCTGACCACAAAGGAGAATTTAAATCAGAAGTGACTTCTAAAGGTACAGGAGGTTGATTACACTGGCTCTCATTGTCACTTACCACTGATATCCCTGGACAATTCACTAAGCCCACATATAGGGTCCTCTGAGAATTCCACCAGGAGCTGAGGAAATGAGCCATAGTTCCCCTGGCTCTTTCTCAAGTGGCTCACAGGTCTTCAGGTCTCCTTTAGGGATTAATTTTCATGCCAGAAAAGAGAGGATTACTTCTATGGCCCAGGGGCAGAGATATACTAAGGGGCCTGAAAATTAGGGGATCCTAGTCTATCATTGAGAATAGCTAGTACTCTTCATGCTTGGAGTCTCCTTTAAGCACCATTCCCTCAACGGAGCCATCCCTTATCTGCAGGCCTCAGTTGGAGCCTCTCTACCTCTCCAGTTGCCTGCATGTTTACTCCATCACATTCACCTGACTGTCAAAGGGAGATGTATGCAGACTGTTCCTGTCCCACAACCTACTTCCCAAATAACCATAACAACACATAAGCTTAATATGAATTATAAGTGATTGGTCAATAGCTCAGGCTTGTTACTACCTAACTCTTACATTTAAATTAACCCATATTTCTTATCTATGCTTTGCCACATGGTGAATGGCTTGTTATCTTATTTTCTTGGCATCTGGCTTGAGTCTCACTGACTCCACCATTCCTCTTCCCATCATTCTCCTAGCTTGTTTGTCCCACCTATAACTTCTGCCTGGCCACCAGCCAATCAGCTTTTTATTAAACCAATCTGAGTGACAAATCTTTACAGTGTACAGAACAATTATTTCACAGGATTTCCCCATTTGTGCCTAATTTAAAAGGAAGGGTTTAACTCTAACATAGTAAAATTATATACAACAAAAAACAGTTATCAAATAAGCATTAGTTATAAAATCGAGTCCATTTGTATTTGGCAAAATTAGAGAAAATGCTCTATTATCTATCTTAACTTGGTAAGTCTAAATTTTACACTAATTTACCTTTTTATCATAACTAAAGAAAACTATAATTATAACTATATACTCTTCAACTCCATCAAAGACCCCAGAAGGATGAACTATTACCTAATGACAGGGACCTCAGGCTGCCTGGACAGTAAACCAAAGTTCCTCTGCAATGTTGGGACATCCAACTTTGGCCTACATGCCTAGCATGTCTGACAGACTTTTCTGTGAAGCAGTGAATTTTGAAGGACTGTCCTACCTTGTCCTGGCAAAGTTCAGCAGTCACTTTTCTTGTGTCCCACTGGTCCAGTTTAGACTGTAACTGTCAGAAATTGAGGCAAGGGCAGTTTCTTTGTCCACATGACTAGTTTTTGCCATACAGAAAACAAACTTCATACATAGTTTCTTTGATGGCCATCATCTTCTCTGAAGTAAATTGGTGTTGTCAGGATCAGATGTGTCTCATTGTCATGAGAAGCCTTAGGTTATTAAGCATTAAATGCCATATTCTGTAGGTCTTTGACATGTTCGAAAACCTTCTATCTATCTAAGTATATCTGTGTATGACCTTGAAAAGATACTTAATATAAGTTTGACTATTATAGATGACTATTAATCTGTATTTCTTAATTATACATTACTTTTTTAAATGAGCTGCACAGACATAACATGCCAAACAAGAGTAGAAATATATATATTATAACAAAATTTATTTTAAATTTGTATCAATAAGGCAAAATCCATACCAATATAAAATATATAAGATTAATAGTTGCTTTTGGATTAAAGTAGATTCAATAAACTACTCTTTAACTTATCATTTCTATATCTCCCCTTTTCATTTTAGAATGTGATCCCTGAATCTAATCTCCTTTGTTCAGCTTTTTTCTGACCATTCCCAATAACAACTTGTAACCAATTCCTCTTAAATGGTAATTAATATCCATAACCCATATTTTTGGAATGTGGGCATAGTTTTCTAGACTGCTTCCTGTTGTCTGTGGGGCACAGACATCTTTGGGGGATCCTTGAGAAAATCAGAATAATTGTTAGGTCTTGGCTGGAACATTCTGTAAGGCTGGATCATCTTAGTCAGCAGCCTTGAAGCTGTTCTGGATGTTGGATAACCTGGACCATCCATTTTTATTGCTGTCTGGTCTCCTTGCTCTGAAAATACATAAGTTTTTAAAGATAACATAAATATCTGCAATAAGAAAAGTATAGACTATATATTGTACACAAATCAGCCAAAGATGATTTTTTGTTTCATGTTTGAACAGGTAAAATATACAACATATATCTTGTAGTTCTTTTAGATTTATTTATGTTTGCAGTTAGATTTTTCAGGGGGTCTTCCTTGATCAAATCTGATCCATATTAATTTGGAATGAAGCCATAGCCCCTTGTTTCCTGTGGAAATAAAAGCATAACCTCTCCCCCAAAAGTAACACATCTCTTGACTTAAATTTTGAAGTCAAGATATCTTTAAAATATATAGGTTGGTTGAATCAAGCAGTTTTTATAATCTAGTGTCTCTTAGCAGCCCAAAAATTCAAAGAAAACACAATAACATACAAAATCCAGACTCTCTGTGTATTTCCCATCTTTACATAGCTTTTTTCTTTTACATTACTCTCTTTTTAAGAACGTTATTAATTTTTTATGACTATACCTTCTCTTTTCTCTCCAAAGCCTATGTATACTTTTTTTTTTAAAGATTTATTTACTTATTATGTATACAGTGTACATGCATGCTTGCAGGCCAGAAGAGGGAACCAGATCTCATTACTGATGGTTGTGAGCCACCATGTGGTTGCTGGGAATTGAACTCAGGACCTCTGGAAGAGCAGTCGGTGCTCTTAACCGCTGAGCCATCTCTCCAGCCCCTATGTATACTTTTAAACACACTGTAACACATATAGAGGGATTTTTTTGTCTGAATCTGTCTTTATTGTATATCTGTAATCCTTTTCTGTCTGTATGAGCAAAATTTAAACTGCTGTGTATCATAGAACATGGCATGCTGGAAGCTGGCTCCTCCCCATCAGTTCCCTGAGAGCCACCTAGTCTCATGGCATAGGTACATTTACCACCAGCTCTGAAAGCCATAATTACCATCCCAACTCTGGTAAGTTTCTGGATCTGCACTGTCACTGAGCAGCATGTTGCTCACCACTCATAAACACCATTTAAGTGTTTGTCAGCAGAGCCTCCCAAAAGAGCAGACTGTTTTAGTCACTAGCACCAAGCCAGGAAGCCCTCTCTTAAAGGAGCTATGTCTTTGCTCATTGCCAGCAAAGAGAGCCCATCAGAGAAAAAGCAGTTACCAAGAAGCCAAATTTGACTCCATTTTTGTGTGTTTAGAATCCTTTTTAAAGCTTTGTCAGGTCTTATGTGGAAACTCCAGTCCCACATTGAAACGTCGATATGTATGCAGAGTTTTCCTATCCTGCAAGCTGCTTCCCAAATAACCGACACAACACAGAGACTTAATGTGAATTATGAGAGTTCAGCTGATAGCTCAGGGTTGTTACTACCTAACTCTGTTGTTACATTTAAATGAACCCATGTTTCTTATCTATGCTTTGCCATGTGACTTATGGCTTGTTACCTCATTTTCTACATGTCCTGCTTCCTCAGCAGCAGGCTCACGTCTCCCTGACTCTGCTCTTCTTCTTCCCATCATTCTCCTAGTTTGGCCCTCCTACCTATAATTTCTGCCTGGCTACCAGCCAATCAGCATTTTATTAAACCAATCTAAGTGACAAATCTTTACAGTATACAGAAGGACTATTCCATAGCAGGCAGAGGTGCCCAAATTGAACTGTGCTCTCCTTTGCACTCAGGGTGTCTATGTGGGGAGAAGCTGCCTAAACTGGGAGAACAGAGCAAAGTTCTCTGCCTGGAACCTACATACCCTTGGTCAATGACCTCTGCTCGCTTCCTGGTGTTCCCATTCCCAGCAGCTCAGTCTCTGTAAGCTCAATGAGCAACTCTCCTATGTGTTCTGGCAGCTCATTGTATGAGGGACAAAGCTTATGACTATGTACTTTAATGACTCATCCTCCATTTCCTCTCATGGGCCAGTGAGAGGGCTCAGTGGCTTAAGGTACTTGTTTCCAAGTTTGACAATCCGAGTTCCATCTCTAGGACCCACCTTGGGGAAGGAGCAAACCAACTCCCAAAAGTTGTTCTCTGGTTTCCACACATATGCCTTTGCATGTGCACCACTAATAAGTAAATAAACAAATAAGTTTATATTTAAAAAGCTTCTGTTTTGAAATGTCTATAAGAGCTACAAAAAAAAGTGGTCTCTCATTCACATGTGTGGTTCATGTGTCTACATGGCATGTGATCCTCAGAAATGCTCCTCAGTCAAAATTGGTTTTGGGAGAATGCCCAAGTAAATGAGTCAATAAGCAAAGATAAAGAGAAGAACAAATGAGAAGTGACAGAGAGGTGAGTGGATGAGGGGGAAAGTGGCAGGATGATGGCCATAATGTATTCTCCCTTTCTTTGAAAATAAAACCCTACTTCATAGTTAGGCACATAATAAAAAGAATATTATTATCCTCCTCTGAAACTGGACATGTCCAAAGCCCTGTGACTAAACTGCACATAGGAAGGAGTGTCTTGGGAGATCTCAAAGAGAACCCTGAAAGAAGCACTTTGTGTTCTTTTGATCCTTGTCTTGTTCCACATTTTATGGCATGAATGATAAAATCTTTTTGAGGTTAGTGGCCACATTGTACAATGAGGTAACCACTGGGATAGTTAGGGAGAAAGGTGGGAGGAGTCTAGGCTTTCTGTTGACAATTGTATACACCTTACACTGTCTTCCTTTGGACTTGCTGTATATAAGGAAGAGAGAAATTTCTTATCAACATTTTGTTGTTTTGTGGTTTGTTATTTTTATTAAATAAACCTGAACCTGATGCTAAGCAACATAAGACTCACAGGCTAGGGCCAGAGGCAGTCCTAAAATTGAGGGCTCCCTCTCTGTGTCATGTAGATGCCCTCTAAAAGCCAACCCAAAGCTGTAGCATGGAGTCAGAGAATCCTGATCCTTTTAAAAGAACATAAAAATGAGGGCTGTTCCCTGATCCAAACATCCTAGGCTGGTTGAAAGAATATACTGAACCTCAGATTTCATGCAAGTCACAACAGTCCTGGGAAATGTCACCAGGGACAGTGCTAGTGACAGAAGAGCGGGCACATTCATTCTGTTACAGCTTTGCATTTCAGCAGCAAAACATGTAATCTACAGAGTGGAACATGTGAGGGTAGGTCTTACCTCCATCAGAGAGTGCCAGTGTGCAATGGGCTTCCGATGATATGACAGCATCTCACTCCAGTGGTCTTTGCCTAGCTGCTCAGCCTTGTTGCCTACTTGGCACACACAGTTACCTACACTGTGAAAATGGGCTGCAATAGGTTTTTCTTAAAATTTTGGTATACAGAAGTAAAAGCAACAACTCAAATGAATGGAGGAAATTCAGAAGTAGGGGCCTATTAAAAAAATTCTCCAATTGAAAACTACAGTCTATGCTAAACAGCAGAAATACCTAGGGTTCAATACTGTATCCAACTTTCCTAACACTGACATGGGTTCATTTGATTCTGAGAACCTTTGCCCAAAGAACTCCCTGATGTGTGCTAATGATACCACTTCTGGTTCTGGAGGCTAAGCTGGCTTCCAGATATATGGAATGAAACAGAAACTCTTAGGAAGGAGTGTGTGATGTAACACCCACTCAAATTTCAACAAGAGGCAACCAAGGATGGCAAGGTGGAGCCCAGTAGGGAGGGCTACTGGGTCTTCTTGCTCCTTGCTTCATTAGAGATCAGCGCCATCATCTTTTCCACATCTCTTTCGACACTCAGCTTTGGTTCTTTTGGTCAACTGAGTTCTCAACTGTGAAAGGCACCCAGCTTCTTTAACTTAGGGCTGACAGCCTGAAACTTTTTGTGAGTAGGTCTTGCTTTGTTTAATTTTACATTTTCCTTAGCAATAAAAAAAAGTTACTTGAAATAATTAGGAGTATGTGGCACTTTCTTTGACTCCTTGGGATAACCTCTTTTTCCTCCCAGAAAAGATGAGTGATTTCTATTCTGTTTGTGTGGAGAAAAGAAGGGATGGGAGTGGAGTGTTTGGGATATTTAAGTACATGCCCATTAAACTCAAATGCATGCAGAGGCTGGGTAGATACTGCCATGGATTTTTTCCAGGCCAGATTAATGAGTTTATTGATAATTAAATTGAGGCAGAGATCACATAATCAGGTTTGTTGATGTAGGAACCTTTGTAATAGCTTGAGCAGTGCTAGCCTAGCCTTCACAGCTGGTGGGCAGCATCCCCTCCTGGGACCTGGCACTATGTTGTTGTGTGTGTCAAGAGAAGACAGGACAAAGTCTATGCCCAGCATGGGCTGTCACACTCATGGGCAACTGTGTCATAAGACAAGGCATGATTTGTATAGGGATCTACTGGAAAAGCATTGAGGTCACTGACACTACTGTGCTAACATTTCAGGGGTAGATGGAAAAATTTTTAGCTCCAAATAATATTTGTGAGATTATATTAGAAGCCAGACTGATTTTTTTTCTTTTATAATTGTGCCCAGACCACATGGGAGGTTTCTAATTAACAAAGAGACTTTGCATTTCAGTCTAATGACTGGTTTAACATGTATAATTCCCTGTTGATACATCCTTTGCAATTAAAATGACTGTTGGAGTGGGAGAGCAATGAATGACCCCAGATTAGACTACTAGTAATAGTGGAGAGGGTGCCTGAACTGGCCTTCCCCAGTAATCAGATTAGTGAGTACCCTAACTGTCATCATAGAGCCTTCATTCAGTAACTGATGGAAGCAGATGCCGAGATCCACAGTCAAGCATCAAGCCAATCTCCTGGAGTCTAGTGGAAGAGAGGGAAGAGAGATTATAAGAGCCAGGGGGAGGGGTGTCAAGATTATGATGGGGAAATCTACAGAGACAAGTGAACCAACCTCATAGGAACTCACAAACTTTTGACCAACAGCTGTGGAACCTGCAAGGAACTGGACTAGGACCTCTGCATATGGGAGACAGTTGTGTAGTGTGGTCTGTTTGAGGGGCCCCTGGCAGTGGGATCAGCATCTATCTCTGGTGCATGAGCTGGTTTTCTGGAGCCCATTCCCTATTGTGGGACACCTTGCTCAGGAGGGAGGGGCTTGATCCTGCCTCAACTGAATGTACCAGGCTTTGCTGATTCCCCATGGGAGGCCTTACCCTTTTGGAGGAGGGGATGGGGGATAGGGGGGGGCTGGAGCAGGAAAAATGATGAGAGGAGGATCTGTGGTTGGTATGTAAAATGTAAAAATCACAAAAAAAGAAATAAAATAAAATGACTTTTTAAAATCTGTCCTTTAAATATACAATTGGCTACGATGCAGGCTATAAATATCTCCTCTGTGCTGTATTAATTAAAATGACTAGCATCTTACACATTTCTGTGTTTGCTTTCAGACTGAAGTGGATGGACATGATCTTCATTAAACACAGTGCAAGAAGGAAAAAAAGATTGAAGCTATATATTTAGAAACGTTGGTGGCGTGGCTAAAGTAATCATTCTGTGTTTTGGAAAGAAACTTTCCACTAAAGGAGTCAGGCTGCTCAATGAAAACAAGACCCGTGGGGCCACAGTTTGACACACAGAGATACCAGGAAGTGTGCAAAAATGGGAAGGGAAAGAAGTGGGATGTGGGAAGGTGGAGGAGAAGAAAGATCAGAAAGGGGGAGGGGAGAGATGAAGGTATTAGAAGTACTGTAGTGAGAGGACTCTACTGCATGGTTTGGACAATGTGACTCCCTGTCAGCCTCTCTTCCATGTGCTTCCCCTTTGGTCACTCTGTGTCCTGGAACCCCAGATGAGCATACGGCTGCTTCCCAATCTGCCTATCCTGCCTAGAAAACAGCGAGACGGTACAGAAAGAGAGAGAGAGCTCCTGGCATCTCACCGGTCATAATCCATGACAGCTATGGACAAGTGAATCTGGTCGATGCTTTCAGGAGGGACATCAAAGACTATGGCTTCATTGTTAACCGGATTAAATGTGTTTCTCTTGGTGGATGTTTTCCTTTTCTTCAGTCACCGGCCATCACACATCAGTGATACTTTCACGTAGGGATCTGCACAGACACAAGAATAGGACACTGTGAGGACAAATGCAGATGCTGGGTGCGTATGACCAATAGGGGAAGGCTTCCTTTCTCTGTCTGGAGACTAGAGTTAGAGTTTGAGGATTTTAATTCATGTGATATGTGATGTGGGCAGCAACTACTTAGAATAATTAAGTTATTCATTCAAGAAAAAACACAGGACACTGTCTCCTCAAAATTCATGAAATTTAAAAATAGGGTGAAAACATCTGTTGCCAAATTAGAAAATATTCCACCCAGAATTCAGGGCCTGTCTGTCTGTGAAAGGAAGAGAAACACAGATATTTCCCAGGAGTGGGAGACAGGACTCAGCACCCCAACTCTGAGCCACCCATGGAGATCTTTGCTTAAACATTGGGCCCCTTTTTAGGGGAATGCTTCCAGCTCTATGAACTCTGAATTCCTAGAGAATGGGACAGTCTGTAGGGTGGATGGCCTCAAGTACTGGGAGCTCCTGGAAGTGTGTTTGCAAAGGAAGAAGCTAGTCATTAACCAGCAAGAGAGAAGACAGGTGATTGTTCATAGCATAACCACGGCAGAGCGACAGGTGACCAGGCTGACTGTGCTCTGGGGGGTTCACTTTTGGTCCCACTAGCCCCTCACTACAATGCAGCTCAAAAGGCAGTCCTGTATCTCCCTGCCTAACCACATATGCCCTCACTCCTCACCCCTTCCAGAAGGTACTTTAAGCCACAGGAGTTGTATCCTTTTTTTGTTGCTGTTTTATTTTACTCTGGTTTTTTCTTACTTAGAAACAACCTGGAATGTGGAACATAGAATGCAACAACATCTTAGAGTAAATATCAGTCATGGGGCCTGGAGAGATGGCTCAGAGGTTAAGCTCACTGACTGTCCTTCCAGGGGTCCTGAGTTCAATTCCCGGCAACCACATGGTGGCTGAGAACCATCTAGAATGAGATCTGGTGCCCTCTTCTGGTATGAAGGCATACATGCAGGCAGAACACTGTATACATAATAATAAATAAATCTTTAAAAATATATTAGTCAGTAACAAGATTGTCACACAAGCATAAGACTTGTTAAATCCTATCTTCCAGTCATACATCTGGGCATGGTAGGTGGCATGCACTTGTAATCCCAGTGCAAGGTAAGTGGAGACAAGAGGATCCCTGGTGTTTGCTGTGCAGTCATAGCCAAACCAGTGAGTCCAGGTCTCAGTGAGAGAACTTTTCTTAAAAAATCAAGGTCAGGTATGACATTTATTCCAAAATGTTGGTATATTTTATTTATTTATTTTTTATTTATTTAGGTCCATTTGATTGGAAAATTTTTTCCCAACCCTTTACTCTGAGGTAATGTCTGTCATTGTAGTTGAGGTGTGTTTCTTGTATGCAGAAAACAGATCTTGTTTTCAAATCTTTTTTGTTAGCCTGTGTCTTTTTATGGGTGAATTGAGTTCATTGATATTAAGGGAAATTAATGAAGGGTGATGGTTAATTCCTGTTACTTTTGGTTTTGTTGTTGTTGTTGGTAGAGTATGTGTGTTTCTCTTCTTTGGGATATTATCTATTGTCTTTGTTTTTGTGAATGTGGCTAACTTCCTTTGGTTAGAGTTTTCCTTCTAGTACTTTCTGTAGGGCTGGATTGGTTTTGTCGTGGAATATATTGTTTTCTCCATCTATGATGATTGAAAGTTTTGCTGGGTATAGTAGTCTGGGCTGGTACCCATTGTCTGTTAGTGTCTGCACAACATCTGGCCAGGACCTTCTGGCTTTCAGAGTCTCCATTGAGAATTCGGGTGTAATTCTGATAATTCTGCCTTTATATGTTACTTGGCCTTTTTCCTTTGCATCTATTAATATTCCTTCTTTATTCTGTGTTTACTGTTTTGATTATTATGTGGTAAGGGAATTTTTTTTTTGGTCCAGTCTATTTGGTGCTTTGTATGCTTCTTGTATCTTCATAGGTATGTCCTTCTTTAAGTTGGGAAAGTTTTCTTTTATGATTTTGTTGAATATACTTTCTGTGCCTTTGAGCTGGTGTTATTTTCCTTCTATCCCTATTATTCTTAGGTTTGGTCTTTTCATGGTGTCACAGATTTCCTCAATGTTTTATGTTAAGACTTTGTTGGATTTAATATTTTCTTTGATTGATAAATCTATTGCCTCTATCATATCTTTCATCTCTTGCATTCTGTTGGTGATGCTTGCATTTGTAGTTCCTGTTCACTTACCCAGATTTTCCATTTCCAGCATTTCCTTGGTTTGTGTTTTCTTTACTGTCTCTATTTCAATTTTCAAGTCTTGAACTGTTTCCTTCACCTGTTTGATTGTTTTTTTCTTGGCTTTCTTTAAGGGATTTATTGAGTTCTTCCAATTTTGGTTTGTATTTTTCTTGATTTCTTTAAGGGAATTTTTCATTTCCTATTTAATGGCCCTGTCATCTTTATAAAGTTATTTTTAAGGTCATTTTCTTCTGCTTCATCTGTGTTGTGGTGTTCAGATCTTGCTGTTGTAGGACCACTGGGTTCTGGTGCCATATTTTTCTTTATGTTGTTGAATGTATTCTTACATGGCCATTTACCCATCTAGGTTTGGGGTAATTATAGATACAGGTGTTGATTCTTGTGATGTCTTTGTTGGATGGGTCTTTTGTTCCTTTATTGTCTGTTTCCTTTTTTGGCCTGAATGTTCAAGGGTTCTGGTGATTGGCTGGTTGTCAGTTTGAGTAGGCTTGTCTCAGCTAAAGTTTGTGAGTTTGGGTGCCTAGATCCAGCATATCGACCAGTTCTTTTGGCTGGCGTGGGTTTTACTTGTGCCTATGGGTTCTTTTCTTCTCACTTGTGTGGGTTGTGCCTGTGTCTATGGAGTCTGTTATTCCAAGCTATGTAGGTTTTGTCTGTGACTGTTCTTCCAACTGGTATGGGTGGTGCTTGTGCCTATAGGGTCTGCTGATGTTGCTGGAGAGGGCTGTTCATAGGGAGGCTCTCTTCTAATTGGTGCAGGTGGTGCTTGTTCCTCTAGGGACTGTTCTTCCTCCAATAGGTGTAGGTGGTGCACGCACATCCAGGTGCTGCTACAGACTGGCTGCTGGTACTCTTCCTCCAGTTGGTACAGATGGTGTTTGTGTCTCTGGGGACCTCTGATGCCATGGGGGATATTTAGCTGGGCAAAGGATGGTGGGTTAGTGGGTTTGGGCAGTCAGGTTGGGTCTTGTAGGTTACAGAGTCCAATGGGTAGCAGTGTTGGTGGAGTCTACAGGAGTTTTACTTGCTGAGCAGCTGCTGGGGCTGAGTTGGAAGTAGAAGGGGCATGGGATGTGCCCTGGAGCCTAGGTCCTGGAGACCTGGGCTGTCTGGCCAGGAGACCAGTAACTCACTCATTCTGCAAATCAGTGCAGATGGTGTCTGTGCTTCCAGGGGTCCCTGATGCCATGGGGGATGTTTGGCCTGGGGGAGGAAGGTGGGTTAGGTTGGTTTGGGTGGGTGGGGTAGGATGTTGATATATTTTATATTCTATACTCTAGACTGTTTCTAAGCAAGAAAAATAAAGATATAGTACTTCTTGCTTAAAGTACCTTTTAGAAGGTGTGAGTAGTCAGGGTGGCATGTAGTTAGGCAGAGAGATACAGGATTCCCTTTTGAGTTGGATAGTAGTGATGGGCTAGTGGGGAATGACTCCTGGGGAGTAATACATGAGATTGACCTCTGGTCTTTATATGAACATGCATACACATGTACACATACTCCAGAAACAACCAAAGAATACACTGCATTTCAGGCTCTTTGAGTTCATTCAGTCTTTGTACCAGTGGTCTGTGCATTAGTGACAACTTGGCCAAAGCTGGTACAAATGTGCATAGTATGAACTGCATGTTGACAAATTCTGTGTCAAGGTTTACAATTTAAAGGTATATGTTTGGTTCACTGAAAAAAATAGCTATATTTCACTTTTATAAGGAGACAGAATGTCTCAAATCTTCAATGAGCCCAATATAGTGAAGTCTGAGGAAGGGTCTAGCTGGGTAAACCACCTCAGAATACATAATCTGTGGGTTGAGTCCCAATTGTGGGTACGGAAAGGCTCAAGACTCAATTAACATCATGTAGCATCTTAATACACCACATCTTATACACATTAACTCAGTTTATCATACAACTCAATGGGCCAGATACTGATCTTACTCTTACTTTACAGATGGGAATTTGAATCCTAGAGTGGTTAAGTGACTTGTCCAAGGACACACAGCACTTAGAGGTAGTAGGGATGTGATTAAACCTAGGCAACTTGGTTCCTTACCCAAGGTACCATAATAGGAACTTCATAATGTGCTGAATGAGAATTAGATGAGGAAGTGAAGAATGTCCCACCTGATGCTCCTGTTATGTCCATTGCCTTTAAATTCCTTGCTTTTATAATGGTGATGGTCAGCCTGACAGCCAGTGGAAGGTAGCAGAGTGAAAACATAAGCTGTCCCAGATCCACATTGTCCTGTTAAGAAAGCACAAACCGAAGCATTAGAAAGTATCTTCAGCCCACATGCAGGAGGCTCAGCAGCAGGGCAGTGTTAGCAGCAGGGCAGACTGCTCCTTTTGTTCAGCTCATGACATCCTAATGTCATAAAGAAACTCCACCCTTGTACTAGGATAGCTCTGCATCTATGGAAGCACAATATTTAAGATGTTTTAAGATGGTAGAGCTGAAGAGGATGTCCACAGAAAGCCACCACACACCCAGCCCACATGTACAGCCTCATATAAGCTCCCATAGTCCAGAAGGCAGCATTCTCAGAGTGACTTTCCATGTGGCTCTAGACTCACATGGCTATTGCAATCCAGAGACAATTCTCAGCACAAAGCCATGCAAAGAGGAGCCTACCAGGGCTGTTCACCCTAGTAGAGCTCAGAGACTCCACCTGCAACCCCACTCAGCTTCCTGTGGTCTTTCCAGCAATGCTTCACTCTAGCCCACATGCTTGACTATCTACACAGAGCAGTCAAATGAGCCACACTGTCCCCACTGTCCCCACACCTCTGGCATAACCCAATCTCACCCCCATTCTACACTGCCATTTGTACCCTTAGCATGGCAAACAACCTCTGTAGATCAGGAGCATGTGGTTCTACCATATCATGGAATTTTCTAGCTCTAATTAACTCTGGACAAAGACACTGCATGAGCCTGGCAGTGACAGTCTCTGACCTCATGTTGCCACATAATTAGACATACCGGGACATGAACCTAGTCCTGCATAAGACCCATGCAGGGAGAAAAGTTCAGAACCTGGAATTTAGGGAGCCCTAATGTCTTTTCCTCGAGGTCCCACTTAGTCACATCCCATCTTGAGTTTATCACAAGGAGCTCCATTCCCTCTACTCAGATCCTGGGAAAGACATCTCCTTGGGCAATGTACAGCCAATCCAAGTAGGTCAGAAGATATGACTCTCTCCCCTGCCCCTCTCTCCTTTTAAAAGCCCAGGAGAGTCTAACTAGGAAGAGGAAAAAAGCCAGTTCATTTAGTTTCAATTTCTGCGAGACACCTGAGGTTATAGATCTGGATGCCTGTGTCTAATTAATACTGTTTCATACTGACAATGCTCTGAGGACTTGGGTTCTGGCCCTCAACATCCACAGCCTCCCCTTCTGGATTCTTGGAGGATGCTTCTATTTTTAGAAGCACAGATTCAGCTTTGGAAGGTCACCTTGCCAGCTCCTGACTTGACTGCTTCCACAGAAGGAGGAGGTAGAGGATCTGTTTGGTAGCTAAGGCAGATGGATTGGTCTGTGTCTTCAAGCATCACCTGGCTCATGCAAATAAATCACCTCACTTTGCAGCCCAAGCTGCCCTGGTTTCTGGAGCCTTGACCTCAGGAGACCTGGTGGCCAGACCTTTCCCTGTGGGGAGAGGCTGGGGGGCACTGTACAGGAGTGAGGTTTCACACATGGCAGGTGCTTGTTGCTGTGTGGTGCTGTGTTCTCTTCTGCAGGAGCCTAACCCTCTCTTTGCTGTTTATACTCAAGCCCACTCCTGTACCCTTGATTTCTAGTCTCCCTTTCCGCAGCACCTTGCTCTCTTGTCCTATCTCAACTTGCCCAGAGAATCCCAATTTGAAAAAGTAATTCTAGGATTGGCCCAAATCATGCCCATGAAGGTTTCATAATCAATTCTTTCAGCATATATTTGCTGGGGGTTCACACTGTGTACCTCATTCTGAAAGATTTGCAATGCGAAACACACATTTTAATTCTGGCTCTTCAGGAATATAGTTAAATGTGAGGTGTCAGATTCCTTCTGTACTACTTCTGTACTTAGTATGTGATGGTGTCTTTTTTTCTCCCACGATGAGTCCCATTCATAAATATTTCTATTGTAAGAGTGTGTACTTATGAGTTAAAAGGAAAAATAGCAACAACAAAACTCTAAGACTAAAATCCATAATTGTATCTTTAAAAACACATAAGTTAAACAAATAATCATCAAAGTGAACATTCTTGACCCTCAAGTGATTTACAAAGAAATTTTGTGTTTGCGATGTGATTCCGTAGTATAGCGCTTGTCCAGGAGGCAGCAAATAAACCAGGGAAAGTGGCACACTCTAAGTACTTGGGAAGTAGAGACAGGAGGACCAGAAGGTCAAGGTTTTCCTTGGCTACATATGGAGTTCAAAGGGAGACTGGGCTACACGAGACTGTGCCTGAAAATAAAATCTTATAAATACTTTCTAAAATTTTTACTTATAGAAGTTACTTATTTATAAAATAATTAAATGAAAATAAAATGATTCTGGAGTGATGGTTCAGTGGGTAAAAGTGCATTCACCTCTTTAGAGGGACTGAGTTCAGTTCCCAGTACCCACATCAGAAGGCTCACAACCTCCTGTGATTTATCTTCCAGGGGAACTCATGGTATTGGCACCTGCATTCATGTGTACATATTGACATGCTTGCACAACTCAGATAATTTAAAGTAAGAATTAAAAAGTAAAATGACAGTAAAATTTTAATATTAAAAGACTTAAGTAAAGCAATAAAATATCCCCCACCCCTTCCTATATACACATCCTAATGCCACTCTTCCTCAGAGTAACACTGTGAATAATCACTAGAGCCTTCATTCACTTAATTTTTTAAAATAGATTTATCTATTTCATTTTATGTGTGTGTTTTCCTATGTGTATATATGTGTACTATATGTCTGGTGTCCACAGAAATCAGAAAAGAAGGGGCAGATCTTCTGGAACTGGAATTATAGGTGATTGTGAACCACCATGTGGGTCCTGAGAACTGAACCTACGTCCTCTGCAAGAGCAACAAGTGCTCATAACCATTGGGTCATCTTTCCATCCCCTCATTTCTTTATTCTTAGATCATCTATTTTGGCTATAAGACTCCCAGTCTTGGGGGCTGAATCTGCAATAGTAACTCAGAGCCATGGTCCCCTGAGGAGACCACTGGCATCTGATGGTAATGTTGCTTTCTCACCATCAGCTGATGAAGATTTAGGACCAAGAACCTGTGGCTCTCTATCCATGAACATTCCCTTGAATCAGTACTTCCCAGTCAGAAGTGAATTTGCCCTCAGAGGGTATCTGACACAACCTGGAGCAACTTCTGATTGTCACCTTTGAGGACTGGGATGTGTTACTGGCATCTAACAGTCAGACAGATTCCAGGTACACTGCAAAAACATTACACAGGTAAGCCACAGTTATCTAGTCTAAAATGTGACTTGTGCCAGTGTTGAGAAAACAATGTGTATGGGAGCGTATAGATTTTCAGTAAATTTTCTGGAATGCTGAGAAGAGTCAAATATGAAGAAATGGTGGAATGCCTGCCTTCTTTTTGAGCCAGACAGAA
>CABHPQ010174704.1:0-42482 GCA_902168405.1 Peromyscus aztecus
AGCTGTCCTTGAAACCTTCTGGAGTTCATGGCCCAAGCCCCTTGCACACACAGCTGGTCCCAAAGGCACCTGTGCAGCATCAGATGCCCCACTGCATTCATACTATTTGGCTTCATTCTACTCTCCAGCTTGCTGATTCTTCCACTGTCCTGGGGCTCTCTGGGAACACTGAGCAGTCCTTGGTCTCGGGGTGGGGCTGGAGACCTCTTTCTGAGCTTCACACCCCAGGAAGCTCAGAATAACAGAAGACTACAGAGAATAAGACTCCCAAGGATGCTGGTACAGGCTACTTCATGCTCTGGAACAGCCTAGAGGTGGACACACGGCCTCTCCAGAAACTGGAAGGTACCCTGGAACATACCCCTTACCCCCTCTGCATGCTGCTGGACTGCAGGAATTGTCTTAGGAGAGGAGGCTGGGCTTCCTGCTTACTCTGCTTCCAGAAAGTTCTATCCAGGTGTGAGCCCTAGTGACTGGCCGAGGCCTGGGAGTGCATAGGGACTGAGAAGTAGGATGGGGAGTCCTGGACAAGGGGTATGGAATACATTGTTCCCCACTTGTGTTTTTCCTCTCCACTGTGCTCCCAGAATTGGTCTTCTCTGGGTGAGTTTGGAGGCCACCTGCTCCTACCTGTCTGCTGCCTCCTCCCACTCTGTCCACTCCTCCTCCAAGAGACAAAAGGTCTCTAGTGGTGACCATGACCCCAGAAGGGCCCGTGGAGAGAGTGAATGGCGTGGTTCTCCCTTTTGTCTCACTTCAATCTATTGAGGCTGTGCTTTACGCCTAAATAGCCCTTCCTGTCTACTGCCTCATTTAATCTTTCCAAATGCCATGGTCTTCCTTTTACTGATAAGGAGACTGAGGCAGAGCCATGGGGCTGAGATATGCAGGCAGGTCTGCCCTACTAAGGAAGGAGGGAAGAACTGAAACCCAGATTCAGGAGGTTGCTGAAACCCTAAAGCCAGAAAACCATGTGTGCTGTGCCCTCACCAGGAAGCATGTAGCCATAGGACATGCAGGACTCCAGGGTAGGCTATCTCTATAGTCAGAGAATTTGCCCGAACATTGACAAGACACAGATCCTCAGTTCAGCCCCACTTTTCCTCCCTAATTTGTATGTTATTTGCTTCTGATCATTTTGTGTGTCTGGGGGGCGGTTTAATGTGTGTGTGTGTATACATGTGGAGGTCAGCTTCAGGTGTTATCAGGTGACATCTTACTTTTTTTTTCTAAGACAGGTCTCATTGTCCTGAGACTCACCAAGCAGGCTAGGCTGGCTGCCCGAAAGCCTCAGGGCTCCTCCTGTTCCCAGTTCCCCAGCCCTGGATCACAGGCCTTTTAATGCATGCTGGGTAGCAAACTTGGGTCCTCATGCTACCACAGCCAGCGCTTTTCCCACTGAGCTGCCTCCCCAGCCCCTGCTTCTGACCCTTTTCCACGACTCATCAAAGTCAGATTATTCAAATGCCCAACCCACCCACACAGGTCTAACTTGTCTCAGGGGGAAATCCCGTACCAGTCTCTGCAGTGGAGTTAGGAAGCTCAGCCTTGCAAGCCCATGCTCCATTACTGGTGAAGATGTTGTACCCTTCTTGACCAATAGCTGACATTTGATGACCTCTCCATATATTCTGGGTCCTGTCAACCCGTTAAGAAAGAAAAGACCCCTGCCAGGACTGCTCACCCCAGCAGCTGTGTGGTCTGACCCCATTTCCCAGTTAGTGAGGGTGTGCTGTGTGGGAGAGAGTCCAAACCAAGTGGTGACTGCGCTTGGTGTTTCTCCTATCACCACTCCACCATCCCATAATATTAGATTAGCTCTGTGAGTTTTCTTCTCCTTTGTTTGCTAAAAGTATGTACAAAGTTTTCCCAGATACCACCAAAGCAGGGTAAGGGGGAATTACCCATTCATCAGGATGTATGTGGCGTCTACTACATCTGTCATAGCAAGGTAGGATTCTGTGGCTGTTCTTTACACTGATTCTTAGTGTGACCACCTGACTCCCAAACCTTCCAGACTGTCCCAAGTATTTCTTCAACTTAAGGAATTCCGATTAGAAATCATTTCCCAGTGGCAGTCTTTTCCCAACCCCTCAGTGCATCTGCAGGTGCCAAGTAGAATTCCTACTCTAGGAGTATGCTAAAAGAAGCTAAATTTCTTTCTATTGGGATGATTGAATGCTACTACCACTTGGAAGGCAGGAGGCCAGGGGAGATGCCCTACCAAGGGTCTGCCAATATATCAGAGACTCTCAAATTCTGCCTGGGCATTCACAGAGGCACGTGGGTCTTTGTGGAATAAAGTGGTGGAAGACATCAGACAGCCGCGAATTCACATCAGACACATAACCCACAGCACAAATGCCATATGTCCTCACACTCCTGCCTGTCAAATCCATCTTTACCCCTCTCTGTTAGGTGGAGAAAGGCTGGCAATAATTTTTGCAAACCTAAAGACTTTCTGAACCATTCATTCTCTTAAGGCATAGCTGTTGATGACAGAAGAATAAGCCGTGGTCACCACACAGGCGTGGCTGGCAGGGGGCAGCTGGCCCTGCAGCCTGGTAGTGACTCCCACAACGACGCCGTCATGATTCTCCACCTCTGCTCTTTTGCAGACATCACTGGGCAGGGAGGGGAATCTGCTTGATGCCAAGAGAACCATTTTTCTTAAAGCCAGAAGACCTGCCTTGGTCTAGAAAGATCAATTCAGACAGGCCAAGCACACAGCAAGAAGACATGGGGAGCCAAGGCAGCACGGGAGAACAGAAGGTAGACACCTCCGGTGGTGCCAGGGGGTGAGGGAGGGCCCATCCCCACACTGGACGCCTGCCCAGGACCGAGGGAGGCAGACACACATGTGCTCCCGGTGTGCTCGACACAGCCAAGAGGAGCTGCAGCCCTGGGGTCCCCGAAAGAGTTTGTGCCGAGCCCACAACACAGGCATGGTGAAAGCAGCAGAGGCTGCGCGGGGCGCCTCTCTCCTCTTCACACACAGCGTCTCAAGAGGAAGACAGTAGTGAGTTGATAAACACAATGAATGATGAGAGTGGGGGAGCCTGCAAAGGCGTTCCTCAAGATGGAAGGGAGAGGACTTGGGGGGCCTTTGGCTCCCTTCCCAGGCTTGTTGATCACCTTCACAGACAGAGAAATTCCTTGCTTCGTTACTCTTCTGGGTGCGTCCACCTAGCCAGCTCCTCCCCACACATGGAAGTGTTTTGCTTGGTGTGCTGGCATGCTGAGATGATGGGAGATGGCCGCCCTGTGAACGCAGGGTCAGAATATTTGGCTTCTTTCCAAGTACGCAGGGAAAAATTAAACCTTACTTGAGGGTTCGCTGTCACCTGAAGGAGCCCTCCCTCTCTTGCCTGCCTGAGGAAGTGTTGGCAGAGGAAATGCAGGGCCGAGAAGGGAGAAGAGCAGCAGGCGGTTCTGAGCCGGTGGCTTGCTGAGGCTGCACTAGCCCAGCCCTGGGATAGAGGCAGGTGCAGGTGGCTACATGCGGGGGTGGGGGTGGGGGGGAGAGCTTTCAACACCAACCAGATCTCTCCTCTAAAGAAGGCAGTGCTTGGGGTCAGTTGTCCATTACTGCGTGGCGCCATCTTGTGCCCATTTCTGTCCTTTGTTCATGGCTGTAGGGTCTTGGGCCAGTATTAGTAGAGTCTGGCTAGAATTTGTGCCGTGAGGATGGCAAGGTCCTGATTCTCTCTCCCCTTCCAGGACTATTTCTGATCCTTCTCACCATCTCACTGTCATAGAACGGCCTCCTTTCCTGCCTTTCCTCACCTCCCCTTCTCAGTCCAGGCCCAAAGGCAGGTAACCCGAGAGAAGCGCACATCCTTTAGTGGCGAGAACTGCAACTCAGGAAAAAAGTACCAGGGACAGCTCCCATGTGCAAAGTACTCATTTCCTCTAACTGGCAAATCCTCTTACAATTCCCGCTGGAGAGATTTTATCCCTTCTCTTACTTCTGCTGACAAGGGGGTCTGCTCACCTAACAACCAGCATATCTGTTTGGTGGCTAGCTCCTTTCTGACTCACGAGGTCTTTAGAATTCTCCATCAGGTTCTCTTGACCAGCATTTGCCATTCTTCAGTCCACAGGACTGCCCATCTCTTTGCTTCCTGTTTCTGGTAGATTCCATCTCTACCAAAGTCCAGCTGAAGTTGTAGAAGTATTGATGATACAGAAAATAATGGGCAGTAGAGGAAATTCCACATTAGAAGACCGAATTGGAGGCCAGTATGTCGCCTGGTTCAAGTACATACATGGTTAGGAAGTTTCAGCCAGGAGTTAGCTGCCATGTTGACTGTGACATCAGCCCAGTGCACCCAGATGCATGTGTCTGCCTTGCAGAATACGTTTGACAACAATCGTTGACTCTAGAGGAGAAACACAATCTGCACTGTGAGCATGGGGGATGTAGGGCAATTGCTCTGGATTATTCCATCCCAGGCATCATTCTGCTGAAGTCAAGGACACTTTTCACAGAAACTGGAGGCCCTCTGTGTATTCAACCCTGCTTTTTCAACAAGAATCAGAGCTGCAACTTGAAAGTCTCCACTTCCTTTTGTGAAGAAATATCACACACACACACACACACACACACAACACACAGACACACACACAGAGATATAAAATGTATGTGTATATATACACACATGCATATATACAAACTTGCTAAAGAATAATTTAGGTTGCATGAATTTTGTGATTTATGGATTTATTACTTGGCACTTTTAGAAATGATGGTAAAATGTACAACATAAAAGTTACCATCTTAACTTCTAGCATTCCTTTCATCTTGCATAACTGAAATTCTACACCAAGTCCACCTGCCCCCTCCCTCCATCCCCGCCACTGCTCTGCTCTCTGTCTATATGGCTACAGCTATTATGGGTGCCTCATGTAAGTGTGGTCACCGGCTTGCCCTTTGTCACCGACTTGCTTTACCCAGCATACTGTCCCCAAGGTCCAGCCATGTGTCGGAATTTCCTTCCTTTGTAAAGCTAACTATCAAACACCCATGTGTTGTAATAATGGCCATTTGTTTTTCTTCCACCCTGTGGCCGTCACTGCCATGTACAAGAATGTAAAGCCATCCCTTCAAGAACCTCATTTCTTAACCAGGAGAGGTGGGTGTGAAACAAATGTAATCCCAGCACTTGGGAAGTCAGGCAGCACAATCAGGAGTTAAAGGCCAGCCTGGGTGACTTCAGCCAATGTCTCAAAGGGAGAAAAAAAAGGCCCTTGATTCCTGCAACTTATGCTTTTTTAAATTGAATGAAGAAATGGGTCGAGAAGAATTACATTTCATACTGTCACATAGTTTGTGTTTTTGTCATTGTATCTTTTTATATTCTTCGTCTGTTTTCTGCTTCTATGATAAAACACCACAAACTAGGTGCTTTATAAGGAAAAGAAATTTATATCACATAGTGAGAAAGCTAAGAGGTCCAAGACCAAGATGCTGTCATCTGTTGAGGCACAGCATGGCAGAGAGCATCACCTGATGAGGACCAGGAAGACTGACAGCTCAGATCTCTCCTCCTTTTACTCTAAAGTCACTAGCCCTACTGTAGAGCCCTGTCCACACAACTTCATCCAATTCCAATTACTTCTCAAAGCCTTCCCCGCATACACTTCCAAACACTGTCAGTATGTGCATCTGGAGGTTTAAGTTTTTAACACACAAATGTTGAGGGATGCATTCAAATCATTGCAGATGTGAATGGTAATCTCACCAGGAGTGTCTCCCACCCAAGAGTTTCTGGAGCTGCTTAGAGAATCCACACTAGACAGATAAGAATAATGGGCCAGTCAGCTCCATTTCAATGACTGCAACACTGATCGAGGGCACCATGCAAAACTAAAACCCCTATTCCCATTTCCCTTCTCATAGGCTTGAAGTCCCAAACCACCTGTCTGCAGGCCAAGAAGACACATGGCCCTAGAGGAAAGTCTAAAATGTCCAGCCCCAATCTGTTCCACCACTGTGTGCCCACTGGCAAAGACCTACAACTAACATCTGTGGTTCTGTTTCAGAATCAGAATGGTGGCAGAGGATGACGAGTTGCTAAAATAATTTCATGAACAATTTGATCAAAGAAATGATCTGTGAAGATGCCTTAGAGAAGTGAGAGCCGCCAGCCATGTGGACAGATAGGATTCCTCCTTGCCAAAAACAGCCTCTCTTTCATGCCCTACATTGTGTGCAGGCATGTGAGAGCCATATTCCTCATCATTTAGCATTCAAACAGCTAAGCAGCTCCACTCTCTCTGCTCAAAGATGATTGGGGAACCAAAGTGTTAGCAGTCTACCCTCCTGCCAGGAGAAAAGGGAATCTAGTTCAGAGACCAAAGCAAAACTTATTCATCTCATCTTTCAAGACCCTGAGCTGCATTCCCTCACAGCCCCCCAGACACAGGGTCTTCCCGCATTAAAGAGCAGCAGAAATCAAATGCACATCCCTTACTGGAGCACTAGCAGGGGAGTGGGGCGAAGGTGACAGGTTCTGAAGAGTGAATGCACACCTTTGTGCTCTTGCCTTCTTAAAATTCATTCTCTCACCTGCCAGTCTGGAGAATTGCCTATTTACATAACTAGCTGCCTAAAATGGAATATTGGATAATGGTACATGGCGGCTCACTCAATTTGAGCCCATCCTCGGGATGTGAGCATGATCCAGAAGGCCTCCGACAGCATGGCGTGCCCCACACTGGCCTGCCGCCATGCTCCGTGTGGTGTGAGCCTGTCAGCACTTGGGAGCTAAGCAGATGTCAGGCCTGGATGGGGCCTGGGTGGGAGACTCTCAAAAGCAGGAGAATGGGGAGGGGACCTGATTCCATGGTGGCAGGATGTCTGCAGGGCAGAGAGAGCCTGTCTTCCTGGGCCTCACAGTGGTGCCCTTGTTTTGCCCAAGGTGCTGTGTCAGAGAGTACCACATGTAGGGCCTGAGAAGTGGGGGAATCAGAGGATCCGGGGGACAGTCGGCCTGGGAGGTAATCAGTCTGCTCTTATCCATCCCGGGCACTGCGCCAGCCTCGCACCCCCGTCGGTCCTTTCCACAACACAAATCTCCCTCCCATCAAAACGGGAATCACGCTGCTTGCTTACAGGAGGAGTATAAATAAGTGATAAGGAAGTGTTCTGATAGCGATAATCGGGTGTAGCTCCTCGGTGGACCAGATGTATCAAAGAAGGCCGCGGTGCATGTGTGTTCCTTTGTTTTTCAGCGTTCCAGTTCCCGTAGTCAGTTTAGAGAAAATTCCTAACCTAGTGAAGGCAGATGGTGCCAATGTCAAAATGAACTCCACAACCACTACCGCAGCCACTTCCTCCTCTGCTGCCGTCTCCACCCCACCTCTAATTAAGCCCACCTTGATGTCCAAGTCAGTACCACCTTCACCAGAGAAGATCTTAAATGGCAAGGGGACTCTGTCAGCCACCATAGACAAGAAGCACCAAAACGGCACCAAAAACAGCAACAAGCCTTACCGGAGACTCTCAGGTACGTGTCGCTGTGATGAGACTAAAACCGGGTCCCTTCTGTATCCAGGGCTGCGTTTGTGCAGCGAAACAGCTGTTTCATTTCAAGGGTGACATGGAGGGTATCTGGGCCCGTATCTAAAAGCACCAGTTAGGACTGGTGCTCTCATTCCCCAATGCAGATAAGGTCCCTGGCCAAGTTTTGAATTTGGCTGAAGTTATCCTAGAAGTCCAGGAAGCAGGAGGCTCTGTCTCAACCAACAGTTGAAGACCGAAGTCTGTTCAGTTCCAACATGAGGTGCTGTGAGGGTCTCGTCAGCCTAGTGGCCCACCCAGTACAGACTCACCAGATCGACATAACTCCCACTGAAGCTTCGCTGCTGCGATAGCTGTGTGGGATATCTCATAGCCCATGACGTGGTGGGTGGGACAGCCCAGCCTGCGACGCGCTGCACAGGGAACTGTAGCCTCTGCTCTTTGGCCTCCTGGTTTCCTGGGTTGATTCTGCCGTTGGGGCTGCAGCTGCCTTTCCCCCCATAGTCAGGCTGGAATTCCCATTGGGAGCTCACAGACCAGCACAGCAGATGGGGGTGTTGGGAGGTCTCTCAGGTCACTGCTCAGCCCCCTGAACAGACACATGGCCACTCAGAGGTGACGGTCGCCAGTTGAAAGGATGAAGTTTGCTTTGGATCTGTTACAGAACTAAATCTGGCGTGTTCTGTGTTCCCAAATGACTGGAAGAAGCTGTGCACTTCATGGTTTTGTACACACCATGGGCTCTCTCTAATGGTAGCTAGGAGAAACAAAATACAGAGAAAGCCACCCTTGAGGATGTGTCTTCTAGTGCAGGCATTTTTAAAATTAAAAAAAAAATCTGGTTTTTAAGCACCCAAAGAGGTGTGAATAGTTTTTAATTGAATTTTCTATCTTATATCTGTATTTAAAAATTATGTTTTAAAAGTACCTGGGGCTACCCCCAAACATTCAGAAACAACTCTGCACCTCTCTGCATGTTCTGTTGGTCCACAATCAAGATAAAGGAAGAGTGTCGTAGGCCTTCACTGTATGGACTGTGCCCCCCCCCCCATTGCTAGCTCTCTTCTCAAATGCAATGTGTCAGTTAACTGGGCAGAGGTGGGTGGCCACGTCCCCGTGTGTGCATGTGTTGGCCTGTGCAGTGTCTAGAGGCTGTGGGTCTTTTATTGCTGCAATAACACTACCATGGCATCTTCCAGCCGGTGCCCCTATCTGAAGTGGAGGGAATTTTGTGTTTTGTGGGTTGTCTTGTCTCAGTGGGTCCTTTGCTGGTTTCTACCTCTCTCAAACATTCAACAGCCAACTCCTATCCTTAGTCAAAGTCTGTTCAGTTCCAACATGAGGTGCTGTGTGGGTCTGGGCTCAGGCCTAACTCTGGCAGACCAAGTGAAAGTCTTCTACAGCAGGCAGCCGGCACCTGGCTCCTGCTCACTCACTGCCTGATGGACAGAGCTCTCTGCTAGAAAAGGAGGGAGACAATTTGTTGGCCCTGTGGGGAGGGGAGAACCCTGACCCCCAGACCTCTGAAAACAGAACATTCATTTGTTATGCTCCAAGTTTATACCAGCAAATGCAGACAGTTCCTGGCTAAGGAACTCTCTTCAATTTGCAGCCATCAAGGCCCTCACAGACACCTCACTTTTCTAGAGACCTGGCATCTTCTTAATCACCCCTTCTCTCCCAGTGATCTGCTGCTTACCACCCTTCACACCCAGAGAGCTGTGGCATTCCTGCTCTGCAGGACTCAGGTGTTCTGGTGTTCTGGGGCTTCCAGAAACTGCACAGATTTTCCTAAAGCCGGAGGGTTCCGGAAAGAATGCCACACATACCCACATTTTGCAGGTGTGGTAAGCATTTTTGTAATCCCCAAAGAGATGAAGGATCTCCAGAGGCATCACAATAACAGTTAGCAGTCACTTCCGTGGAAGCCATCAACAGTGCAGACAGAAAGGAGGACATGGGGAAAAGCACGTCCTTCCCACAGCCATCCTTCATCCCTCAGGCCGGTGTGTCCTGTCCTATCCTCCTGTGCAGCTTCTGGGCCCGGGCTAAAGGCAGAGCAAGCCCAGCCTGCTTTCCTTGTGCCTTCAAGTTCAGCCCCACAGAGGCACACTGCCACACTTTCTCCCGCCCTGTCTGTGGCACTGCCAGAACGTTCCTGGTTCAGGGCAAGGATTGTGCTGATCTACGGGGCTATGTGGAAAGCCTTCACCAAGGGCTCTGTGGAGCATGTGAGAGGCCATATTGACATCTCAGTGAACAAGCTCCTATTAAATGGATAAGCCGTGAAGGATGAAGGCACCATGGATTCTCCAGATGAGGGAAGGAAGGGCCCATCTTTAGGTTTCAGGTTCCTCCCTGCTCTGCAGCCACCGAGCCCAAAGTATTTACTATTTTAAGTAAAGCATTTGCAAACGGCACGGTGGTCTGCCACCGGCTCCCACCCTGGTCCCTGTGCTGTCCCGTACCAGACTCAGAACGTTTGGGTTCATAGTGGAGCACCATTTCCCCTGAGTGGTTCTTGAAGCATTTTAGCAGCTGGTTGGGGGAGATTGCCTGACAATGTCTCACTTGTTGGTGCAAATGTGCATTTTTAAAAAATGTAGTCTTAATGCCAAATCCTATTTAGTCTCCTTTTTTCTTATATTTTTTGTTTGTTTCTCAAACCAGAGAGAGAATTTGACCCAAATAAACACTGTGGAGTATTGGATCCCGAGACAAAGAAACCTTGCACAAGATCCCTCACCTGCAAGGTATTTCTCTTTCCATAAAAAAAAAAATACTTCCTGCTCTTGCTGGGGCCTTTGTCGAAATGTTTGCATGCCACTCTCTGCACACGGCAGGGTGTGGAACCTCGACATGACCTCCAGCTGTTCTTTGTAAGGGAAATGCTTTCTTCTGTCCACGGTAGCATAGTGCCTGCCTCAAGCTGGCTGGCTTTTTAAGGGGAAGAAGGAAAAAGAAAAAGAAAAAGAAAAAAAAAGAAAGAAAGGAAAAAAAAAAAAAAAACCCTAGGCTTCCCGTGTTACTTGGGAGGCCAGACAGTAAATTGTATTTATAGGCACTCACAGGCGGTTCTGAAGCCTGCTACGTTTTAATGTATGCAGGAGCGGCGGCGGCGGCGGCAGCGCCCAGAAAGGCAGCCCCGGAGGGGAGGACGCGATGCTGCGCCCTGATCTAGCCCCTCGGGGTGGCCAGGGGACAGGCGGGCCCCAGGCTTCCGCCTCTGGGTAGCCTCAAGCCCCGGATTTCCTCCTGTCCTTCTAGTGCATCTTGGGATCCAGGCTATGGCCCTGTTTGCCTGGGCCGACTGGAGCCTCCCACCCGCACCTGGATTGACTCTAGCTTGCCCTCGCGGGTGTCTTTCATCTGAGGTTGCCCTGGGTTCTGCGCAGAAGCTGTCATCTCATGCCATTTGTCTGGAGGAAGCCTTAGCTTCTTAACACCTGCAGTGTAGGGCATGGTTGCATTCGAGCGGTCTCTACCTCTTCCCAGCCACAGAACAGGAGCTGTTGCCTTGAAGTTGACTTTTTCAAGCACCTTTAATTGCCTATGGTTGCAATTTCGGAAATGCAGGCCGTGGGGAAGCAGGTGTAGGCTGTGCTTCTCATCTCTCTTCTCCGTAGACACACTCGCTGAGCCATCGCAGAGCGGTCCCAGGCCGGAAAAAGCAATTTGACCTCCTCTTGGCCGAACACAAAGCCAAGTCGCGGGAGAAAGAAGTGAAAGAGCACCTCCTGACTTCCGCTAGGGAAATACTTCCAAACCCGCCCGGACCGGTGCCTGATGCTCTGCAAGGATCTTCCGGGAGCACCGTAGCAGAGCCGAAAGTACCATCCCCTCCAAAATCCAGGCCGCTCAACTCTGTACTTCCCAGGTAAGTTGGCATGGGCATCGAAGCAGCCCCATCCCTCAGTCAAGGCACTCTCCCGTGCTGGGGGCTTTGTGTGTGGCCTGACCTGCTTTAATGAGACCTTTTAGTCCAACCTCCCAAGGCTCTGTGAAGTTTAAATAAGATCCTGCGCCTAAGGGGCTCAGCCCGGTGCCTGCCGCACAGCACTCAACAGATTTTCCTGCCACCGGCCTTCCTAGCAGACCTTTTATCAGACAGTGTGTGTTTTTACAGAGCAGGAGTGAGCTGGAAATAAACGCTGGGAGACGGGCACTTCAACCACCCAGCAGCTTCCTGTCTGCCTGGGTTTTTATGGTATTTGAAGACTCCTGGGGCAGAAGAGGGAAGCCTGGGTATAGAAGTAGTTAGAACAACTTACAAGCTCCCGGGACCACTCTTGCCCACTTGTCACAGTTGCTTATGACTTATTTCCACAACTCCCCCGTGGTCAGGATGAAGGAGGTTGGCGGTGTTGAGGGCAGGCCGCATGTTTCAGGTTTTATTTGGTTGCACTGAATGGAAAGGAAAGAACAGGAAACAGAATTACAGACCATTTGGATTAAAAGCAATTTAAGATCTGTGAATGTTTGTTTTGATGGGCAGGAGACCAATTTTCAGGTAACTGGACCAAAACTAACTACATGCATTCAAAAGTGTTTACGGAGGACTCTCTCCAGAAGCAAAGTGTGTTAGGCAAGGGGAGAGGGGGAAATGCAACCAGACCCTGCTTTCCAAAAATGTAGAGTTCAGAAAACAAGAGAAGACTCAAATGTTCATGCTCCATATAAAAAAGAAGTAATACTATTCGGCAAGAAGTACAAATAGTGGTATTACCTGTTTTTTGTTTGTTTGTTTGTTTTTTTAATGCATGAATATGTCCCAAAGGGTCATTGTTCAACCAGCGAGTAAGCTTTGAGAGAACATCTTTAGAAAAGAGCTGGGAGTTGGCTTTTAAAGCAAAAATCTATTTGGGCCAGGTCAAAGGTGGTGGCGCACGCCTTTAGTCCCAGCACGCAGGAGGCAAAGGCAGGCTGATCTCTGTGAGTTCAAGGCCAGCCTGGTCTACAGGGTGAATTCCAGGACAGTCAGGGCTGCACAGAGAAACCTGTTTCAAAGCCAAACAACAACAACCAAACAGTGAAAACCTGTTTGGTGTCCGTTGTTTATGATTTTCTGCCTGGTGCAGTTTGAGGGAAAGTGGACCTAGTCTCTGAGGTATGGCCAAGTCCAGCCCCGGCACTCGGGAGCTCCTAAATGAACTATCACCACTTCTTGTTTCCATCACTGTAGACATTTACATTGTTGCAACCCCTTTCTTTGCAAAATCCCTTTATAATTATTTCTCACTAGGATGCCAGGGATTGGTCAAAGGTGTTATGCTCGTTTTAGAATTGAGGAGACAATTCTATTCCATATCCTGGGCTTCAGCTATATAAGCAGTAGCTCCCCATTCTCCAAGATCCCTTGTAGATGCTTGAAACTGCAGATAAAACCAAACCCTGTATATTCTATGTTTTTTCCTATACATCTATGCCCATGATAAAATTTCACTTATAAATTGGGCACAGTAACCAAAAATAAAATAAAACAGTTATAAAAAATATATTGTAATAAAATCATCAGCATTACTAATCTTGCACTTTGAGACCATGATTAAATAAAGCAAGGGTTAGTTGAATTCATATACTGCCATACTGTTGCAGTTGGTCTGAAAATGGCTACTAACTAACTAATGGGGGCAGCGAATAAAGCATGGATACATTAACAATGGATGACTTACATCCTGGAGGGGACAGAGTGGGACCACCCAAGGTTTCCCCATACTCCTCAGAACTGCATGTGCTAGGAACTTATGAACTGTTTGCATACAATTTTCTATTTAGTATTTTTAGACCTCATTTGACCATGAGTGACTGAGACTGACAAAGTGAAATCATTGGTCAGGGCAGACTGTGTAGAGTGACTTTCAAATCCTTTGTAGCTATTGAACATTTTTTTTTTTCATTACAACTCATCCTTCCCCAATACCTGATACTGGCAGACTGGTCTCTACCTAAAATCACATGTACCAGAGCCGTTATCCCCCAGAGGGATTGTGGTGGAGTCTCCAATATTCCCCAAGCAAAACCAGTTTGATAGCTCTTTTTGAGGGATGGGAAAGGGTCTCATGTAGCCCAGGCTGACCTCAAAATCTCTACAGAGACAAGGCTGACCATGAACTCCTTATCATCTTGCCTCTACCTTCTGAGTGCTGATCACATTCGTGTCCTGTGAAGTCTGACTTAGATGATTCAATCATTAAAACATTTCTCCAACAATTCTGAGCTCATGGAGGCCCTGCTTTATCAGTGGTTGAGTTAACAGAGAAGTAAGAGAGTAGCTTCTAGAAGTAGCATAGGCAGGGAAGCCTGGGGGTCTTCTCAGTTCTGTTCTTTGTGCTGTGAGTTTTAGGAGAACGTCCACTTATAGGAAACACGAGGTATTTTCTTTGAGAAGCAGGAGGCCTGGATAAGCTTCGCTCTGAAATGAATGTTTTATAAACAAAAGAAACAAAGCATCACGACAAATATTAGTAAAGGAATCCTTCTTTAGGACAGGGCTGGACTCTTCCAAAGTAAATGAATGGCAGCAGAATCCTCAGGTTAAATGAAATCCTGTACAGTCAGGTTGAAAAGGCA
This sequence comes from Peromyscus aztecus, assembly GCA_902168405.1. Lineage (NCBI taxonomy): Eukaryota > Metazoa > Chordata > Mammalia > Rodentia > Cricetidae > Peromyscus > Peromyscus aztecus. Next base: position 14,096 of record CABHPQ010174704.1, read on the forward strand.
TGATCAGAATTTAACATCAAAATCACACAAAACCTCCAAGAGTACACATTTACTCCTAGTAATGATATATGTAATAAATATTCCAACAATACTAACAAGTTAAGACTTAGATATCACACATGAATGGAATTTTTTTTTTTTTTTTTTTTGGACAGGATTTTTCTGTGTAGCCCTGGATATCCCGGAACTCACTTTGTAGACCAGGCTGGCCTTGAACTCACAGAGTTCCTCGTGCCTCTGCCTCCCAGGTGCTGGGATTAAAGGTGAGCACAAGCACTGCCTAGCTTGAATGGAATTTTATAATCCTTTCCAATCATGAATTCTCTTGACAGAGAATGGTAATGCATCTGACTTATTATTCATCTTTTTGATGACCTTAACTGCAACCCATTCTTGTCAAGGATTGCTAACAAAGAAACTTGGGTCTAGAGTTCAAAAATCATAAGTCGGGCTTGATGGCTCATGCCTGTAGTCTCCCTAATCAGAAGGGCAAACTTGACCCCAGTCTGGGCTGCACTGTGAGTTATAGCTCAGATTAGACAGCAAGGGTTGCAGCAGGAAGCAGAACTCTCACCTCCATGCTTTCTAACCGGATAGGCTTAGCCATGGCTCTGATTCCCTCCAGCCTAAGCTTGCCAAGCTAGTGGAGCTGATAAAAATTTAGTAATGCGGCCGGAGAGATGGCTCGGTGGCTAACAGCACTTACAGTTCTTTTTTTTTTTTGAGACACGGTACTACGTATTCTCTATGTAGTTTGGCTGTCCTGGAACTCACTCTGTAGACCAGGCTGGCCTTGAACTCATAGAGATCTGCCTGCCACTGTCTCCTTAGTACGGGGATGCAAGGCCAGTGCCACCATACCCAATGGCACTTACTGCTCTTGCGCAGGACCGGGATTCAGTTTTCGGCACCGACCTGGCAGCACACAACCACTCCGACTCCAGGGATCGGATGCCCTCTCCCAGCCTCTGAGAGCACCAGTCACGCATGCGGTGTCCATAAGCTGATTTTCCCCAGCCATGCCCATTTTGTGTTGCTGTAAAAAAAAAAAAAAAAAAAAAGAAGAATCATCTGACTCTGGGCAACGTCTAAAGAAAAGAGGTTTTCTGGCTCACAATTGTGGGTTTGGGAAGTCCAGGCAGCATGGCACCAGCCTCTTCTAGCACACCTCTGGCTGCATTATATGTGATGGAGCAGCAGAAGAGAAACTGCTGTCTACAGAGGGAACATGAGCAAAGAAATGAGACCGGAGAGAGGTCAGGCTCCCTCTTGTATATGAAGGTACCCACCTTTGCAACCTAGTTATCTCCCTTGCACTACAACTGGAAGGTTCTACCATTTCAACACCACCTTGGGAGCCAAGCTTGCAGGATATGAGCCTTTGGGGGAAAGTCCTTATCCAAATTATAACTCACAGTCACTGACTCCATTTCTTTGTCCTCTGCTCTAAGGGAATACATTTCTTGCCCCCAGAGAGCCCAAGGATTATGGGTTGTAGCCCAGCCAAATGCATCCAAACTCTATTGGAAAGCAGAGGAAAGCTGAGTCCAGCTGGGTTGTGATGGGCCTCCAGGAGGAAGGGGAGACAGGCTGTGGAGACCAGTGCCAATGCAGTGTAGGTATTGCCCTGGATATATTGCACACATCCAGACTAAAGTATAAACTGGCCAATCCCAATGGGCCTTACACTGCCAGGGGTGATGTGGAGACAGGCAGACATTTGTGGATTGCTGAGTGAGGACAGGAATGTCAGGAGTACACTGGGAGAGCCTTCTTGCCATCTTGCACACTTTGTTGTCCTTGACGTCTCCATCTGTGACTTCTCAGTCTGGAGACCTGAAGTAGCCAACAGACAGATGCAAATGGCCTTATTTTCTTCTTTGTTTTTATTTATTTGTGGGTTTTTAAAAGATTTGTATTTATGTATTTATTTGTGTATGTATGTATGTATTGTGTGTGTGTGTGTGTGTGTGTGTGTGTGTGTGTGTGTGTGTGTGTGTGTGTGTTGTGACCCGTCCAGCATGGGTCCTGGGAGCTGAACTCAGCTCCTGGAAGAACAAATGCTGGTGATTGCTGAGCCATCTCTCCAGCTCCATTTGGTTTTGTCTTGGGGTGAGAAGACAGGATCTCGCTGTACAGGCCAGCTTAGCCTCAAATTTACTATATAGTTAGGCCTCAGAATTGTCATTCCTGGTGAAGCATGGTGACACATGCCTTTCATCTTAGCGCTTGGGCCGTAGAGGCAGGTGGATCTATGAGTTCAAGGCCAGCTTGGTGTACATAGTGGGCAAGTAGCCATGAGTATGTAGAGAGACCCTATCTCAAAAAAAAAAAAAAAAGTTTGAACTTACCTGGCTTAGGCAGTCTCTTTATTCTTATCTTTGTCACTTGAGTCCTCTAGATCATGCTTTTGCTCGATGACAGCTGTGTGTGGCCAGAATAAGAATGCATGTGGTATTCCTCACACTTAGAATGACTCGGTTAAGATCACTCTCACACCTGCATACTCAGACCGATGAATGCCATGCTTCTGCGGAGAGGCAGAATGAGGTTTCATGTACAGTTCCCTGAGTGCCACAGGACAGAAAGCCGTCATCACAGAGTGTGTCTTTCAGCCAGACTGGCAGGTGAAGAGGGCCAGGTGATGTGGTGTTGAGGGCAAAGAGGGAACAGCAAGTAATCGATCTTGAAGCCTGTTGGCACTCCAGTCACTGGACTCGGTGACTCCTGTTCCCACCACTCCTTGCCCAAGCCTTGTTTCTTCTGAGACAGGGCTGCTTCCCCCTGGAGTCCCACACTCAGTTGGAAGGCCCTAATCATATCCCCACCCCTCATCCCCAGGAGGCTGCAGACAGACATACCAAGAGAAGTCTTGTCAACGCCCCTGTGTGTGTGTGTGTGCATGCCCACAGACACCTCATTTCTGTGCTCAGAGCCAGGTCAGCCAGTTCTGGGTCTTGTTCAGCTCTCCTTAGGAATTTCTGCTGTCCACCTCCTTCCCTCTGGTATCTGGCAACTAGGACTTACTATTGAGTGTTTCAACCATCTTTTCTTTAATTAAACTTCATTTTTATCAAAGTTATATGGGTTCATAGTTCAAAAATCAAATAGTGCTAGAAGGCTTAGAAGAAAGCCAGCAGCTGCCCCATGGGGTGCATTCCCCCAGCGCTTGTTTCCGCTCTTGCCTCTTCTTCTCTGCCTCACATCTCCACTTTGATGCAGTAGCTCCTTCTGTAGCTTCGCAGAAAGAGGTTCATGAGATCAGTTTTAGAGTCCTTACCCAGCAAGCACATTTTCATTCTACGTTAACGCTGAATTGATGATCTCTGTGAGTATACAACTAGATTGGAAATCATTTCCCTGCAGAATTTTGAAATCGCTTTCCCATCAACTGCCAGCACAGGGAGTCTCCACCAGGAGGTCTGACATCCTGACTCCAGCTTCTTTGTCCTGACAAGCTCATACCTCCAAAGCCTGGGGCACTGAAAGTTTTCAGGGGTGTCTCTAATGTGTTTAGTTTTCACTTTTTGGAAAGTGAGCCTCACTGGTCAGCCCATGCAGGCTTTGAACTTGAGATCCTCCTGCCTACGCCTTTCAAGAGCACCATCATACCTCAGGCAGCAGACATCTCTCTTGCTGTAGCTCTTTTTTGGTTGGTTGAAGTAGGTACTTGGTAGATCTGTGCAATATGTAAGTACCTGTCCTTTCCTGGGATGTTTTCCTGTTGCAGCTTAGATCTACTTCTCCCCACTACTGTCTGTATTTTCCTTTTCTTGTCTTCTTAGTTGAATATTGGGCATTTTTTCTGATCTTTTAAATCACTTTTTTCTTTTTTTTTTAATTTAATTTTATTTTATCTTACAATACCATTCAGTTCTACATATCAGTCACGGATTCCCTTGTTCTCCCCCCCTCCCGCCTCCCTCCCCTCCCCCCAACCCACCCCCCATTCCCACCTCCTCCAAGGCAAAGCCTCCCCCGAGGACTGAGATCAACCTGATAGACTCAGTCCAGGCAGGGCCAGTCCCCTCCTCCCAGGCCAAGCCAAGCGACCCTGCATAAGCCCCAGGTTTCAAACAGCCAGCTCATGCACTGAGCACAGGACCTGGTCCCACTGCCTGGATGCCCCCCAAACAGATCAAGCCAATCAACTGTCTCACCCATTCAGAGGGCCTGATCCAGTTGGGGGCCCCTCAACCATTGTAAATCACTTTTTTCTTTAAATTCCTTGTTCTACTTTGTAAAAGATTGTCTTTTAGTTATTTTTAATTGATTGTTTGATTGAGTATGTATGTGTGTGGAACGTGTGTGAGTACTTGGAGGCCTCCTCTATTCCTGTCCACCTTGTTCCTTTGAGGGAGGATCTCTCTTTGAACCTGGAGCTCATATTCTTTAGCAAGATTGCCAGCCTTACAGCAAGGCCTGGTGCCCATTCTGTCCTCACCCCACTCAGTGCTGGGGTTGCAGACGGGCACAGGGTCTCACTAAGCTTGTCTTTGAATGCTGGGTCCATAGAGTCCTCATGCTTACATACCCAACTTTCTGAATCACTGAGCCATCCCTCTAGCCTTTTATTTATTTAAGATTGAATCTCAGCCAGGTGTGATAGCACACACCTTTAATCCCAGTATACAGGAGGCAGGTTTAAGAGGATCTCTGTGAGTTTGAGGCCAGCCTGGTCTGCACAGTGAGTTCCAGGACAGCCAGGGGTATGTAGAGAGACCATATCTTAAGCAAACAAATAAATAAAACAAAACAAAAATTTAAAAGAAAAAAAATGGGTTCTGTCTTAGTCACTGTTCTGTTGCTATGAAGAGACACCATGACCAAGGCAACTCTCATAAAAAAAAAAAAAAAAAAAAAAAAAAAAAAAAAATTTAAATTGGGGCTTGCTTACAGTTTCAGAGGTTTAGTTCATTCTCATCTTGTCAACGAGCATGGTGGCAAGCAAGTGTGGTGCTGAAGGAGTAGCTAAGAGTTACATCCTGATCTGTAGGCAAAGAGAGACAATGGGCTTGGCCTGAGGTTTTGAAACCTCAAAGCCCATCCCCAGTGACATAGGTCTTCCAACAAGGTTGCATCTCTCAATCCTTTCAAATAGTGCCTGTAGTTGTTTGGTTTTGCTCTTTTGGGGGGCCCACCACCCAGCTCCCAGATAAATCACACACGGAGGCTTATTCTTAATTATAAATGCCCAGCCTTAGCTTGATTTGTTTCTTGACAGCTTTTCTTAAGTTAAGTTGTCCCGTCTACCTTTTGCCTCTGGGATTTTACCTTTCTCTTACTTCTGTATATCTTACTTTCACTCATACTCCGTGGCTGACTGTGTGGCTGGGTGGCTGGCCCCTGGAGTCCTCCTCTCCTTCTCTCTTGCTTTTTCCTCTTTCTTCTCCCAGATTTCTCCTTCTATTTATTCTCTCTGCCTGCCAGGCCCGCCTATCCTTTCTCCTGCCTCACTATTGGCTGTTCAGCTCTTTATTAGACCATCAGGTATTTTAGACAGATATAGTAACACAGCCTCACAGAGGTAAACAAATGCAACATAAAAGAATGCATCGTTAAACTAATGTTCCACAGCATGAACAAATGTAACATATCTTAAAATAATATTCTACAACAAGTGCCATCCCCTAGTGACTAAGAATTCAAATATATGAGCCTATGGGGGCCATTCTTATCCACTGGGTCTCACTATAGGCCTTAAACTCAAGATCCTCCTGCCCGGCCTCCTGAGTAGCTGGGACTATGGGCCTATGCCACTGTGCCCAGTTTATCTCATTTTTATTTGATTATTTTACAAGATAGTCATTTCTCTAAAGCAATGCCACTCTTTTTGTTTGTTTGGCTTTCGTTTGAGGAGCTGGTTGTGCTGGAGACCAAACCCAGGGCCTTTCACAAGCCAAGCAAGCGCTCTGCTCTACCACTGAGACTCACTCCGAACAGGGTGATATCATTCTAGTAGATTTGGAGACAGGATTTTAGCTTTTCCTCTTTCCCTTGCTCACTGTAGGTTTTTCATTTGTGTGTTGTTGTCTTTTGTGCTTGGCTGCTCAGCTTTACATTGGGACTGCTCTAGAAATGCCAGGCGATCACTGACAGTGAGAACCTGGAAGATAGGCCCAGCAAGCTGGCTGGAAGTCTCCATGTGGAAGCATAACCCCAAAAGAGCATTTGGTTACCAGGCCTGAGGTCTGGAAGATTCCCTGCTCTGGTCGGTTTCTCCAGAAAGGAATGCTGTTGATACCGTGGTGGCTTAGGTGCCTGGGAGTCCTCATTAGAGATAACCCCTGTTTGCAACCTGTGCCTCACTCCTGTTCCCTGACGTGCTTGGAAGCCTGCGATGTGTCTGCAGCCTCTTCAGTTCATTTCCTCTGACTTTGTTTCTCCCTAGAAAGTTGACTGAGATGGGGAGAGTGTCCCGCCAGGCCTGGTGGTGTTGAGGCCTGTGTGGAGGCCAACTGCTACTTAGCTGTGCTCAGCCCTCATCTATGACTTACTTACTTACTTTCTTTATTGATGTTACACTATGTACCCCAGGCTAACCTTGAACTTAATATGTAGCCCAGGCTGGCCTTGAACTCCTGATCCTCCTGCCATAAACAGGTTTTGCAGCCCTCAGTAGGTTCCTAGAAGCTCCACAGTAAGTCGGCTCCTTTCCCACTACTCAGTACTTCTCCAGCCACACTGGCTTCCAAAACTGTGAAAATCTGCTCAGACTTGCATCAGTTCAGGTTCTTCAGGTGCAGAGGGCAGAATCCTGAACTACGGACGCTTCTGCCGTTAGGATTCTTACCGAATGTGGCAAGGAGTCCACAGGTGAGGGGATGCCAATCCCAGAGATTGTCTCTCTCTCCCTCCCTCTTCCCCCTTCGTGTGTGTGTGTGTGTGTGTGTGTGTGTGTGTGTGTGTGTGTGTGTGTGTGAGAGAGAGAGAGAGAGAGAGAGAGAGAGAGAGAGATGGGGTGTGTGTGACAACTCGTATGTGGAGGTCAGAGGGCAACCCTACAGAGTCTGTTCTCTCCTTCTGCCTTAGCAGCAAGTGCTTTTCACCACTTCAATCTCAACAGCCCTTGTTGCCCCACACCCCTCCTTAAATTTTTTTTTTTTTAATCTTACCCTCTCTAGTCCCTTGGGCATTATCCTTCGAATCTTTTTGCAAGATTCATAACCATCTCAAGTACATCCAGCTGCAAGGTCCAGATGAAGCTGAGACTACTTTCCATATGTATTCTTCACTCATTCTTTTAAATATCATGTATATTTAAAGCAGTTTTAGGTTTATAGGAAAATTGAGTTGAAGTGACAGACATTTCCTATGTTCCTCCAGCCCCTTCATACACATGTGACAGAGATTTCCTGTGTTCCTCCAGCCCCATCATTTGAGCACGTGCACTCGCATGTGCACACACACACATACACACACACACACACACACACACACACACACACACACACAATGTTCTTTGATTTCCTGTGACCCTTTCTAAGCCAGTCATTAGCAGACACAGTTAAAAAGAGCCCACATGGATTCGGGGTAGCCGTCACCATCTTCCTGCTGCTCTGTCTTTGTTGTGGAATTTGGGGAGGGAAGTTGGCGAATGACTGTGGTTCTATACCTCATTTAATGGAAGCTCTTTACAGCTTTTATTGCAGAATCATTCACTATAGTCAAGATACGAAAACAAGCCAAGTGTCTGCTTATGAGTGAATACTAAAGACATTCCGGGCCAGGTGTAGCTGTGTGTGTCTGCAACCCCAGCACACTCCACAGGCTGTGCTGGGGGGGGGGGGTTGTGACTTCAAGGATAGCCTGGGCTACACAGTGAGGAGAATCTACCTGAAAACACCAGTGCAGTTCTGGAGGGAGCTGTCGGTGCAGGCCTGTTACCCTAGCCCTTTGAAGGTAGAGGCAGGAGAATCAGGAGTTCAAGGTCATCCTCGGCAGGAAAACCGTATGCTCAAGACCTGCTGCACAGTGGGTTCAAGGCCAGCCTTAGTGAGATGGCCTCAGAATACAGCTAAAAAGGAGGACCTGCGTTACAGTCAGTGTCAGAGCACTCTCTAGCCTTCACAAAGCCCTGGTTCAAACCCTAGTAGACCGTGGGAGGGGCTAACTTTAAGAAATGATAGGTCTGTTAATTTTTTAACTAACTTGGTTGAAATAATAATTTCACAAGATACACATACAGCAGGGTGTGGTACCCCATGCCTGTCTTCCATTTACTCTGGGTCATCCTCCACTACACAGCAAGTTCAAGGCCAGCCTGGGCTACACGAGACCCTGTTGCTGTAATATATCTCTAAAACTGGTAAAAAATAAAAAGACGAAAACAAGACATTCTTCAGTCCCTTTCTTACACATATGGTAGCACTGCTGGCTCTCTTTTCATTTCTGTTTTCGATTTTTTAATGAAAATTCCCCTACATGCTGGAAAGTAGCGATAAATTGATGAATGCTTGCCTAACCTCATTTTAACAGCTGTTATATTAATATTTTGCACTTTTGTTGTAACCCATTTTTGTTTGTGTCCTTTGACTTACATAGGCTATGCTGTTTCAATGTAAAGGCTTCTTTCAAAACTGAAAACAGCTGCCTGTGGTGGCTCATGCCAGTAGGGCAGGCTGAAGAGGCTGAGGCAGCAGGATCATGAGTTCAAGGCCAGCTTACGGTACATGTTTTGCTAGGCGTGGTTGTATATGTCTTTAATCCCAGCACTCAGAGGCACAGGCAAGCAGATCTTCGTTAGTCTGAGGCCAACTTAGTCTACATAGAAAGTTCTAGGCCAACCCGGGCTACGTAGAGACCCTGCCTCTAAATAAATAAAGCTATTTTTCTGTATAGCCAAGATGCAATTAGCAAAATTTAGGTCACTTTTATCCTGCAGGACAAGGAGGTCCTGCCATGATGGGCTGAACTACTACCCAAGAGCCTTTCAGGAAGTTTAGAAACAAATGTTTAGGATTAGCTACATAAATTGTGATATGTCAATATTGAATGTTACTGGAGGATATTTAAAAATGACACAATACACAAAAGGATTTCTACATCACTAAGTTTAAAAACGTGTTCAGGCTGGAGAGATGGCTCAGTGGTTAAAAACACTGGCTGCTCTTCCAGAGGATCAGTGTTCAATTCCCAGCAAATACATGGCAGCTTACAACCACCTATAACCCATGTTCCAGAGGATTCAGCTTTCTCCTCTTGCCTCCCCAGACACCAAGGCTCACAAGTGACAAACAGACATACCTGCAGACGAAATTCTCATACACATAAAATAAAATAATAACTTTTCAAATACATCCGTCTAGAGGGCTGGGGTAGAGTGTGGTTCAGTTGGTAGAACACTTGCTGAACATTCGTGAAGCCCTGACTTTGATCCACAACCCTGCATCAGCTGGGCATGGTGGCGCACATTTATGACCCCAGCACTCAGGAGGTAAAGACATGAGGCTCAGAAGTTCAAGGTCACCCTTGACTACATTGTGAGTTCAAGGCTTGGGATACACGAGATCCTGTCTCAAATGCTGTTCTTGCTTAAAAATGGCATTTTTTTTTTTTTTTAAAATTCATGTTTGTACACTAAGGAAGTCTGGGAGGATATAAGCCAAAATGCTGGTAACACTTGGTCTTGGGTGAGTATTTGTCACTGAACTCAGAGAAGACAGGCTCTGGATCAGCTCACGTGTCAAAGCCCCTCTGCTTGCACTTGAGTTTTTCGGGCTTGTATTGTACCCCAGGCAGCAAGCCAGAAAGCGAGCACCTAACTCTAGTGGACTGCTGTAGAGAGCTGTCGACCCTTGAGGCTTAATTTTTCCCTTCTAGAAAATTGCCATTGGCCCACAGTTCCTGACACCGTGGCAGGGTTGCTCTTTGGTGGCATGAACTAGGTAGATCTGGTTTCCTCCAGAAGACTGACATGTGTTCTTCCCTCTCACCCTTAGACCATCATCTGCAAACAGCATAAGCAGCAGTACATCTTCAAATCACAGCGGCTACACTCCGGAGCCTCCTCTGCCCCCAGCTGGAGGTGACCTTGCCAGCCGACTGTCCAGTGATGAAGGGGAGATGGACGGAGCCGACGAAGCCGAGAAGTTAGACTGTCAGTTCTCCACACACCACCCCAGACCTCTTGCGGTAGGCCTCCTCTGCCCCTTCCCTGCTGTGTCCCCTCTGCTTCAAGGCAGCTTGGTGATGGCAGCAGAGGCCTGCATCCCTAAGGACAGGGCTCCCAGTAGAGTGTCATCAGGAAGCTTTCCCAGAGGCTGAATGGCATTAGAGATGCCCGTGAGTGCGGAAGGGCAGGGAGGGACTCCCCACTGGCTGTAATCCTTTAAGAATGCTTGAAAAATGGTGTCTGTGTAAGTGTCCCTGGTAACCAACCTGACTTTGCACAGGAGTTAGCCAGACTCACCTGCTCGGGAAGCGGTCTTAGCAGCAACTCCGGTTGAGCTTCGGTGGTTCTCCCGACGACGGCTCTTTGACGGTTGTTTGGCAGCAGCAGGGCTGGTGGGAGGGCAGTGTTTCACCTCAGCATGACTGCTGTCTAACAGTTCAGATGGTCATTGATGTCAGAAAGGGAAGTCAAGGCATTGCTGGAAGCTTGTTCACGTTTGCCTTACAACCCTCTGAGAAAGGAAGTGGCTGGTGTAACAACCACAGACCCCAATGCTGGGGCCCTGGGAATATGATCTCCATGGTGGTTTGTTCTGGTACTTGCCTGAGCTTGAAGGATTAGCTCTGATTGACTCTAATCTCATCCTATCGGAAGACAAGGCTAGTCTCTTCTCCGTGTATACTGCTCCCCCTTTCTGGAGATGATGGTAACCTATAACCGAGACTTTGCCAGTACAGAACTAACGAGGAATCAGTTGTAATGATTTTGCCTGCAGTTGTGAAAAACCCAGTGCCTCCATATTCATACAGGGACCGTTTCATTATCTCACATGGCAAGAAGTCTAGAGGACGGCGCCCGTGCAACCTTGGTTTAACCTCTGTACTATGCTCTACTGTTCACATTTTAATACACCCACCACAGCTCCAGCGTCACATCTGTACCTAGTGACATTCTAAACAGGAAGAAAGGGGACACACTGAAAAGGGGGTCTTCTAAGATGCTATGTTTTCTTCATCTACAAAACAAGAGCTGCCCATGAAACCCCAGCAGACGGCTGCACCAGCAATTGGCAGAGAAGGAAGGAGTGGGATGGAGCTGTGCCTCATCCCCAGGTCTGGGAGGAGACACATCTTCTCTGTTACTGCTGCACATAAGATGTCCAGTCAGAAGTGGGGCTGTGTGAGCAAGCAGACAGGCCAGATGAGGCCGGACACTGCAGATGAGGATGGCAGCGGCAAGGTCTGGGCCGGGGAAGACACACAGGGCCAGCTTCCCTCCGTGTCTGGCCTGCATCTAAGTGCTGCTAGATACACTGGTAGCCAAAACCAAAGGGGCCTCCAGCTTCCAGCTCTGGAGAGCATAAGACATCTGTCCACAGGGCTGCTGTAGAAGATTAGCCACATTCACAGGGCATTCATAGGCCCTTAATGTTTTGCTGATTAAAATGGAAAAACCGTGGGTTTGTTTCTTTGCTTTGTCCTTTTTTCTCATGGCCAACTGACACATTAAATCATTTTTTTTTTGTAATAAACCCTTGCTCGATGTGTCCTTAGCAGTTGGCATGAGAGAGAAGGTGATGGCCACACCAGGAACAGGTCCCTCACAGAGGTGCAGGCCAGCTTCTGTGCTGAAGAGTTACCATGTATGGTTTCCGCTTGGTCAGTAAGAACTTGCTGTAATAAGTAATTTGCAGTATCAGACTTTGTGGGTAGCAAGATTTTAATACCCCCACCCCCAGCTCGAGCAGAGACAGAGCCAAGGGAAGACCTTGCAGCTCCTCCTGAGAAGGGTTCCAGAGGCTGGTTCCAGGATGCGTTTGTGGAACGGGGGCCAATCCAGCACTGAGTCTGGGCTTGCGTCCAGGGAGCTGCTAGAGGCCTGGGGGATGGGGAAGGTGCCATAGGAATTATAGTCATTTGCAAGCTTCCCTGAGCTCTGGACCCAGCAAATGTCCCCTTCCCAGAGGCTGCTCCTTACGTTTCTGTCCACTGCCGTCAGCTGTCCTACCTGAGGACCAGTGTTCACTAAATCCCTGACATTCGACAGCTGCCCTACCTTATGATCAGTGTTTACTAAATGCCTGATATTCATGAGTTTTAAGTGTGGTGATTTATTTTAAACATTTCTGTGGAAACTTTTCTTCCCAATCCACTTTAAAAATTAAAAAAAAAAAAATTTAGATGCTCTCACTGTGTAGCTCCGGCTGTCTTTGAACTATTAATCTTCCTACCTCAGCTTCCTGAATCCTTTTTTTATTCCTAATCTCAATGATCCTTATACCGAGGAGGAAGAGAATGAAGTCCCCACACTTTAAACTTTGATAGCCATCATATGTAATTATGACTAAGACATGTGTCTAAGTGAAATGTAGTGTGATATATAGCAGATGCGTCATGTGTCCACAGTGGGAGGTGCAGTCAGATGAGGCCGTTGTCAGTGAGAATTATACATCAGGCATCCAAGGGTAGGTAGGATCATAATTGCCAAAAAGGGAAACAGCAGGCAGAGGGGACCGGGTAAGAGCTCAGAGGTGTGGTGTATCCTAGATGTCTTATGAGAGCAGATAAAGAGTGCAGATGTGGCAGAAGCAGGTGGATTGCTGTGAGTTCGAGGCCAGCGTGGTCTACACGGTGACCTTCAGGACAGCCAGAGTAAGACCTTGTCTCAAAACAACAACAACAAAATGCGTTGGGATTGGCATGGAAAGGCAACTCCTGGGGGAAGGAAGTGGTTCTGTGGATCAGACAGGAAGAGACATCCATTTTCATTCCTGGAATGGAGGCAGGGAGCTCCAGGTTCCTAGAGATAGTGGGTGGTATGGTGAGTAGATGGAGCTGCAAAGTCTCTCTGGATGTAGTTGTTCTCTTGTTTTCTATCCTAAAGTACTGGCTCCCTCTCAGAAGTAAAGAGTGTGGCTCTTCACGCCACAAAAAACCGGATGGCACAGTCACTGGCTTAAATGTGAGGTTCTGCTGAGAATCCGGGGCTCAAACTACAGCATCATAGAAACATTTTTGGCTTCGGTACCAGTTGCTTGTTTTTATTTTGAGTAAAATTGTACCCCTGTGTGTTTTTATGCAAATGTTATTTTTTTCTGTGTACTTTATATTAGCTTATTAACCTGTAATCAAAATTAAAATGTTTTTTCCCCTCATAGTTCTGCTCATTTGGGAGCCGCCTCATGGGACGAGGGTACTACGTATTTGATAGAAGATGGGATCGTTTTCGGCTCGCACTCAACTCCATGGTAGAAAAACACTTGAATTCACAGATGTGGAAGTAAGTGAGCACTTTCTTTGTGATAAAAGTTGAAAGTTACCCTCCCATTACCTGAGCCCTGACCCCGTAGACCAAAATGAACCTGAATCAGGATTCCTGATTGATTCTGAATGTCATTTCTTATTAACAACTTTTTAGAATACCTATAATGTGCTATTTGCTTTATCTTCTTGGGAGATGGTTGTTGTGTTGGTAGCCTTCTCAACCAAATGAAAAGGATCTTAGGTAAGATCTTGTTTATTCCATAGGATTATAGGCCTTTGCTAATTTTTTTTTGTTTTTTTTTTTTAAATCACTACTCAGATTGTTTTAAAGGTGTTAAAAATGTGCTTCTGTTTGTGATGTTAATGGTTCAGGAGTAATAGTAAAATTTCATAATGGTTACAAACCAATTTCTAGCTAGTTGCTGTCCTCATTAGAAACTATGTACAGCTGCCCAAAGGGCAGACTCTGAACAGTGTTGTGACGCTGGTTCAGTTTGTCTTTGACCCTTCCCGTCTCCCTAGGGCCCTCCCTCACCTCCTCTCTTTCTCTGACCTCCAGCTGATTATCCATTGTTTACAACATTTCCCAGTGCACCTACACTTTACAGGGGACTCACTGAGAGGGGAGGACCCTAGAATGCTCTTCAGAAGGAACAGTAGGGCCTAGACCCTCTCGACCATGGCCGACCTCGGAATGTCCCCACCCCACGCTCCTCCTAAAGGAGCTTAGGCGTGTACTCCAATAGAGGGATGGATCATGTCAGACTGGGGCCCCAGAACAGTTGAGGCCCTGAGCCTGCCCAGTGAGACCCAGGAGAGGTCACGGGCATCCTGAGAAACAAAGGAAAATAACCTACAGCCTGCTCCTCTTCCAAGGCATCTCTGTCACCTCAGCCCCTTTGCACACACAGACCTGAGCCCCCCTTGTTTCTCACAGGGAACTCACAGGGGACTTGGGGCAAATGTTGCTACATTAACTAGGAAAGGGCCACAAGAGAAGCTTATCATGTCTTCCCATGTGAGTGACTACCCTGCTTATCTACAGGGCATCATTAGTTTCTGTTTGTATGCATTTAAAAAATCTAAACAGTCCTGAATAGGGATTTGTGGTTATTTGATGACCTGGCCCTCTGCATTAGCTTCCAAACATGGCAGCCAGCCCTGGTGATTCTCCCAGCTCTCTGGTCTCCTGTGTTGTGGAAGTGTGAACCCCTGGCACGTGGAAGGAATGTGTTGATCTGTATTTCGCTCGCTGGTTCACTGTCAGCTCAAGCTCCATATTCCTTTCCTCCTCAGGCACAGAAGCCCGAGCCACAGGGCGTCAGGTCCCTCCCCTCTGTTCAGGACTTGCCTAACCAATCTGCTGTCACTGAGCAACATTGGGGCTGCCTGGGTGTCAACTCTGGAGAGCGTAGCACCCCGCTGCCCTCTCAACCTCGCTGCCCAAACTCCAGGCCCTGACGGGCCCGAACCTGGAGGGATGGCAGCCGATGGGGGCATGGAAGACATTAGGAAGAAAAGGAACGGCCAAGACTCTTTTTTCTTTAACAAGCATTTAACTCTGCATCAGGAGACGCCAACACAGTATTCTCTTTCAGCCAGGTCAGCATCTGGATCTCCACGCCAGCTGGCAGGGGAGGATGGGAGCTGTCAGGAATTCATTCACATCTCTGGGCTTTTATACGGGACTTCCTGTAGGCCAGTGTGCAAAGCCTGAGTCAGGCGGCCCATCAAAGGGGAAACCTGCTGCCGTTGGGCACCTAGGAAACACCGAAACTGTTTAGCATGGGAGGAAAGGCTTGCAGGGACAGCCTTGCCTCCCACTTCTCTACCACTGAGGGTTGGAGAGGAGAAGAAAGAAGGATCTAGAAAATGTACCAGAAGTAGCAGCCATTCCAGTCTTGAGCAGGGGTCAAGTAAGGGTTAGAACTTCAGTTCTGCCTGTCTGCACAACTTGAAGTATGTATACTGTTTAATGAGAAAACATGAATTGGGACATTAAGATGTACCTCATTCAAGGTCCCGGAGTGGAGCCCCCCTAAGAAAATGAACTGTCTGGTGCTTGTAAATCACCCTTATTACAAGTCACAGTCAAACCTCTGTCTGTTTCTCTGAATTTAGCCGGTGAGAACGTAGGGGTGGGGGCGCCTGCAGCGCCACAGTAGGGTAACAAAGACAGCAAGAAATTTGCTAGTGCCTCCCAGAACGTGTGCCCTCGCCCCGGCAGGAAAGGGCTGTGCAGACAGTTGTAAGGGTGTGTGCAGACCCCCACGGTCCGCCTCCGTGGGAGTCCCCGACAGGACAGGCGCGCTGCTGCTGAGATCACCTGCTTCCCATTCACCGCCCCTCCATCCATCTGTTCACACTCATTCATTCACTGCAGCCAGTACCTATCTGTGCAGCATCTTGTTCCGTGCTGACAAGAGCTCTGATGTCCTGTGGGCTGGAGAGGAAGGAAGGTCTTAGACGCCATCATGACCACTGTGGGTTGGCCGCACTTTTCTGTGTGATCGCCTTGGTCTGGCAGTTTCAATTCACTGAGCTTCTGTACTCAAGGATGCGGCTGGATGCCACCCTAGCGATGGAAGCTGCAGGCTCCACTGCAGGTGCAGACAAGTGCTCTCCAGAGGGAATGCCAGGAGAGGGTTACTTCTCGGCTGGAGAAGTCCTGCAGAGCAGAAGGGACGGCGGGAGGCCCTTCGCCCTCTGCTTCAAGTTTACCTCCTGAGAGATGGAGCTTACCTCAGAGAAGGAAAGCTCCTGAAAACACACTGGAGATCAAGCAGAGAGCTCTGCAAAAAATAAGAAAGCATTTTCTGGCTCCTAACATCACTCATTTCTTTCAAAATCAGGAGCGGACTGTGGTCCCATAGCTGCTGTACCCCCATCTCCTGGTCCCAAGAGTAGCGGCAGCATGAATCTAAGCCATAAGGTGGAAACAGCCATATACTACACAAGTCAAAAGGCAGAGGGTTTTGTGGAGAGATGCTTCACATACCTATAATCCCACACTTAGAAGGCTGAGGCAGGAAGACCACAAATTCAAGACTAACTGGGGCTACATAGTGAGACTCTGTCTAAAATAAAAGTATGCAGAGGCCTTAAGAATGATACCCTGCCTGGTGCTGGCATTGGCCCATGGACTTTGCCCTCAGGTACCATCCCCCATCAGTTCCAAGGAAGCAGCCCTTGTTCATATGCTGGTCTTTTGCCCATGTCCCTCACCTAAATGCCTGGTCCCCTCTGGACACATGGGTCCAGGACTCCGACCTTTTCCCAGCCCAGGAACAGGAGGACTTGTTGAAGGGCAGCTCTGTGCCAACCCCACTGAAGTAGAGTGAGGGAGAGAGCAACTTGATGTCATTTTCCAAGCTCTTGACTTTCCATGGCGACCACAGTCCAGTGGCCATGAGCTAACATGGAAATGCCTCTGCAGAGCAGCCCGAGGCATGAGGTAGCAAACACAAGAGGATGCTGACAAGTGGGGAGATGGCTGTTTTCAAAATATCTCCAGCCAAAAGTTGCATGGGAAAGAGTAATGGAAGAGGTAGCCATGAGCAGAAGGGACATAGCCAGGCGGCCAAGGTCTTTGCTCCTCATTGAAAACCACAGCCATCACTACCAACAGTGTGTGAGGTGGGGGGGCTGCTCAGGATGTTTATAGTCTGAATAGCATTTGCCTTTTACTCATGCACCCACATCAGCCATCTTCAGTCGCTCAGCGTAGAGAAGAGGCTCTGGGGTGTGAAGACAGATGCTGATGTCGCTTTAGTGGGCAGCGTAGGAAAGGGCCATCCTTCAGATCTCACCATCCTCCACGGCTTCATTCTTCATAGTCTGGTCCTCCCGGGTGTCCTCTGTCGCCCTGCCGATCAAAGCTCACCCGGCCTCCTAGGCGATGCCAACCCAACGTCTCACTGTCTCTCTTTGGCTCTTCTCTCGTGTTTAGGAAGATCCCTCCTGCGGCAGATAGCCCCATGCCCTCGCCAGCAGCCCACATCACCACCCCTGTTCCAGCATCCGTTTTGCAGCCTTTCAGCAACCCCAGTGCTGTGTACCTTCCTTCAGCTCCCATCAGCTCGAGACTCACCTCTTCTTACATAATGACATCAGCCATGCTCTCAGACGCAGCTTTCGTGGCATCGCCGGACCCACGTGTCCTCATGTCCCACACCACAGCTTTCCCCCATGTGGCTGCAACCCTCAGCATCATGGACTCAACCTTCAAGGCCCCATCCGCCGTGTCCCCGATACCAGCTGTCATTCCTTCCCCATCCCACAAGCCATCCAAAACCAAAACCAGCAAATCCTCAAAAGTCAAAGACCTATCAGCTCGTAGCGACGAATCTCCAAGTAACAAAAAGAGGAAGCCGCAGTCTTCGACTTCCTCCTCCTTGTCCTTGCAGGCTTCCTTCTCGTCTCCGTTGTCAGGGCCCCACAAAAAGAACTGCGTTTTGAATGCCAGTTCCTCCTTGAACTCCTATCAGGCAGCCCCTCCCTATAACAGTCTGTCTGTGCACAACTCAAATCACGGGGTGAGCCCACTCAGTGCCAAGCTGGAGCCCTCAGGACGGACCTCGCTGCCCAGCAGCCCCATGGACATAGTGAGACAGGTGGGCGCTGTGGGTGGCAGCAGTGGCCCCTGTCCCCTCTCTGTGCCCTCCCTTGCGCTCCATGCAGGGGACCTCTCTCTGGCCTCACACAATGCTGTGTCTTCTCTGCCCCTCTCTTTTGACAAATCAGAAGGAAAAAAGCGTAAGAATTCAAGTCCCAGTAGCAAAGCCTGTAAGATCACTAAAATGCCTGGTATGAATAGTGTTCACAAAAAGAACCCACCCAGCCTTCTTGCACCGGTGCCCGATCCCGTTAACAGCACCTCCTCTCGGCAGGTAAGGGAGCTCCTGGCACTGCCTTCATCGGCTCTGGGGGGCAGGGGGAGCTGGGAAGCGCCCCTGCTTGGCCAGGTGGCTCAGGCAGGTAACATAAGCATGGCTCCTTTTCCCAGGTTCCCCATAGGCAATGCTCACCCTCTGCTCTGAGAGTTCTTGGTAAGACCCTCACTTTGCTGTCCCTACGATAAACACTTTACAGTAATCACTTCCTTTAGCCCTCATACCAACTCAGCACAGGGGTTACAAAAGGTCGTCACTTTACAGATGGATAAAAACTGGGGCACAAAGAGGCTTTGAGTCTCCCCCTTCCTTTTGTCTGTTTCATAGCCTGAGGTTCTGAGGACTACTTCATTAAAGACTTTTGTTGCTAAGAAGTTTGATCTGATCTGTTGGATCCCCTCAGGATGAGCCTGAGACCCAGGCTGGTTAAGTGATGTCAGGTCCCACCTGGAGAGTGGCAGCCTGAGCACCCTTCCAGGTGATTGTCCTCACTCCCTTCCTAAAGCAAAACTGCCCCTTTCACCCAGTAGCAAAAAAAGCACTCAGTGCCAGGTTACCCACAAGAGTGTACACTGTAGGGGAAGCTGGGAGATGTGGATAGCCAACGAATAGCTGGATCTTTCCTTGGACTCTGTTCCCATCCACTAAATCCAGGCTATCTCCTCCGACTGGGAGAGCTACTGATGATAGCCTTCTACTACTCTGGGCTCAGCGGATGGGAGCTCAGAGCCGGAGGGAAGGACCCCAGGTTCCTCAGCCTGCTCCAAGTGGGCTTTGAGAGCCGCCCTTCTAGAAGGGTAGCCCAGGTTTATCACCATGGAGCTAACAGATCAGACCCTAAGGTCAGCCCCCTTTAGGGATGGAGAGATAGGAGATGCATTAATGCAGTGGTTCTCAACCTTCCTAATGCTACTCTACCCTTTAATACAGTTCATCATGTTGTGGTGACCCCCAACTACAGCATTATTTTTGTTACTACTTCATAACTATAATTTTGCTACTTTTATGAATCATAATGTAAATACCTGATATGCAGGATATCTGATATGTGACACTTGTGAAGGGGTTGTTTGACACTCCCCCAGGGGTCAAGACCCACAGGTTGAGAACCACTGCTTTAATGTTCTGTGTCACCGTATATGACACTTAGCCAAACCCCAAGGAGGGACTCACAAGCACACACATGAGCAAGGGCCAGACAGCTGCAGCCTTGGCCAAGGTGAGACATGGGTCCTCCAGTGTCACATATAGCTGGCCCTCCAGATCCTACCCGGAGACCAGACTGCTAGCCAGTATCTTCTGTAGACTCAGAAGGAGCCACACACAGCTTCTTATACTGGAATGTATACCCACAGATACACTGGGGGTCTTGTGAAAAGGCAGAATGAGGTCGGGCAGACTGGGAGTAAGACCACGGAGTCGATGTTTCCAACAGGTGGCTAGACAGGGCCACTCCACTGGCCTGCTGACCTCCCCTGCTGTACCATAGTCATATTGCTTTCCTCATTTTAGATAAAGTTCTACTGGATGACTGCATGTAACTGATGGTCCTTGTCCCCGAAACACTTGAGATCCAGGAACTCAATACCTAACCTGTTATTAACCCATTTTATACGTGACCCAAACAAGGCATAGGAAGGTTACATGAGTTTCCCATAACCACACAGCAGGTGGATAGTGGGGCAGGGATCAAGCCCAGGAGTTGGCTCTGGGCTCTGGGCCCTTCCTGTCAAGTCTGAAGTGCCTGTGTGTTGAGTGCTGGCCTGTTGACTTTCAGACTGTCTGAAATGCTTAGTCAGCGTGGTGAGTCAGCCAGACTGGCAGCAGAAGAGCAGATAAAACTCCCCTGAGAGTGCTCACCAGGAGTCTTGACAGCAGCCTGCAGGCCAGGCTGCACCCAGCCCCCAACACAGTAATAGCTCCATGCTTATCACCAGGCAACTGAGAAAAGGAGTGGCTGGAGTCATCACTGGGCATTTCCAAGTATTAGGAAAAGGAAAAGGCCTTTGGCAACTGTGTTGGTTCTGTTAGAACACAGAGAGGAAAGCTCAAGCTGAGACGAGAGCCAGGTATGGCGGCCCATGTGTCATCCCAGCACTGGGAAGATGGAGGCAGGAGGATCATCCTCAGCAACATAGCGAATTCCAGGCCAGCCAGGGCTACATGAATGAGACCCTGTCTCAAAAAGAAATTCAAAATGAAACTGTGTGTGCCTTGCAGAGAACTTGCAGGTTCTCCTAATTGTATCTGGGAAGTAAAAGGCCAAAAATTTCCACCAAGGTATTCAATTGGACACAAAACAGTACTGTGAGTGAAAGGCATTTGCCTGTGTGCCAAGGGGGAACGAAGATAGTGGAGGAGCTGTTTGGAGGCTGGGGGCAAGTGAGCTGGAACCATGTAACTGGAGCCTGGTATCAGCTCTCCTCGGAGCCCACCTCACCAGGGGCCAAGGACTGTATCACAGAGAGGTCATATGTGTCTCCAAGTAAGAGACCCTGCCAAGCAAGGCAAAGTACCCTCCCCCTTCCCTGCACGTGCAAGGGCAGCCCAGCCTGATAACTGGTTTTCTAAAGAAAAAGAGGCTGAATGCTGGATGTCCTAGCCAGACAGATACGCTACTTTATCTATAGCACACCTGAGGAGCCCGGGGCTAGGAGTAGGGTGGGCCTGCATTGTGGTCAGAGGTGCACGAGCTGGTGGGCTCTTGAGCTACAGAGTGGCAAGCTCTTCCTCCCGCAGTATGCACCTCTGAGGAGTGGAATTAAGAGCTCCCACCATTGTCCCCCCCCCCCCCAGGAGAGGGACATTCTCAAAGTCCCCATAAACTGTTGTCCCTTTCCTGCCATTAAGCTGGAAGCATCCACTCTGAGTAATCAAGGGAGGAAGGTGTGAAGGTGTGTAGCACTGCCCTGCTCCTCTGCCCTGACAACATGTGGCGTCAGAGGGTCTTTCCCAAGTTGCCTCGGTGTCTGAATGGGGGTTCATGGTGTCTTTCAGGTTGGAAAAAATAGCAGCCTAGCTTTGTCACAATCCAGTCCTTCAAGCATATCCAGCCCAGGACACAACCGACAGGTAAGTTTCTAGGAGTGGGGGGAACCACATAGAGCCCACATCAGGCCAGTAAGAATGTGCACCGGGGTTGGAGCCTAGTTCAAGTCTCACCTCCAGCAGAGCAGATAACCTGGCTTCCAAACATGGACCTTCTAGTTATTGGTTATGGGTCCTTGAAATTTTACTTCCCTTCTTCCATATCTTCCTCTATAAAATGGGGGTCATGATGGTCCCTAAGGTCCTTTGACCTATGTGAGGATTAAATTAGTTTGTTCATGTAAACTCTCTGGCACATAGCAAAGTTAAGGGTTACCAGCTCTGTGATGTCTGCAAATTAGTTCAATAGGTGTCCATTTTCGGCTTGTTAGCTGGCACATTGATACTACCTCCTAAGGGCACCATGAAAGTGAAATAAGTTAGCAGAAGGGCGTCGCTAGTGTTGGCCACTGCCCTCTCCAAGACCCTGGTGAACTGTAGCTACCACTCGGTGTGTGCTTTCACAGTGGGAACATTCAGAAAGACTTCCAGTGATTTTGATTAATCAAAATTACTTGGAGGAGTAAGAGTAATCAATGTGTAAGCCCAGAGATGAGTGACTTTCTCCAAAGGAGTATGTGCGCATGCCTGAGGAAAAGGCGGGGAGGCAACTATGCCTCTTAGAGGGAGTAGACAAACAGCAGGTAGAGACTCTGTGAGGGACAAGGTTGTACTCAGCTGTTAAGTGAAGATGGCCACACTGAGATTAGTCATGTGCACCCCAAATCTCCAAAACCTCCTGGTTTAACCCAGGGCTATATGCCTTCATTAGGTAACTAATTGTGTCATTTATGTTACATAGGGGGAAAAATGAACCAATAAAAGTGAGGATTAAAAAAACCAAACATGTAGGTATCCAGCCCTTTGTCCAGGAGAGATCCCGTGAAGTCCCCTGCACTTGTCCCGTGTTTCTCTGCAGCCTTGGAGCTATTGTGACAAACAGGGACTTCTATATGGCTGTCCTCTTAGCTGCAAAGTATGACTGCTCTTACCCTTGTCCAGCTAGTGGATTCTTTTCCTTTCTGTGACACACAAGAAAACGGAGGTTCCCCCCTGGATTCTCATGGATCACCCTCAATGAGACAAGTTTTTCTTTTCTTTCCTAGAAGAACACAAGCAGAATGGGCAGGATAAGGACTCTTCCCTAACAAGATGGTGAAGCCACTTCAAACCAGTCCCTGCTGACATCCTCCCCAGGAGACTAAGTCGGGAGATGGGAGGGCTCTGGCCTGTGGGGGGAGTGTTTCCTGGTCGCTGATTGTGGCTATGGCCTTTCTTTTTTTACATGGATTTTTAGTTTAAAAAAAAAAAATAAGGCAAAAGAACCTAAATTTGAGATTTACAGAAAACAGTGTTTTCTCTCTGTTTTTTCATTTGTCACGTCTTATACATTCTTCCACATTTGGGGTTACCCCCCTTCTTCCTGATGCTGCTAGTGCACCGTCATTTTGCTCCTGCCCTGAGAACAGAGGCTGCAGACTGTCGGTTCCGGTTCCGGGTTCCGGTTCCAGGTTGGCACCCGCAAGCTCTTGAACTGTAGCGCTTTCCGAGTTCATTCTCTCCCAAGCCCTTTCCCACCCCGCCCTTCCTTTCAACAGTTCTCCAGTGGCCGTCACAAGCTCCTGGCTCCCACTGCAGCCCCGGACCACTTGCTGGGAGGAGCCTGTGCTTGGAGTTGCTTCGAGGGGCTGAGGGTGGACCTTCAACTGGCTTTTGCGCCTCTCCTTGTCCAGAGCCAAATGCCAGCCACTAAAGTGAGGACAGTGGCCCTTTAATGATGTGGTTTACTCAATGCCCAGGCCCAGCTGTGCAGAAAAGACACACCGGGTCAGGTACAAGGGCAGAAAGGACCTGAGAGGAAGGGAAGATGGTGGGAACCCGATGATTGTGATGGTCAGAGCTTGTTTGGAATATACCATGAAAAGTCCTTCCCAGGGCACAGTGCACAGTTTTCTAAAGCTGGGTCAGCCAGAGACAGAAAGCCCACAGGACCTAGGAAAGCCACTTCATGAAGTGGCACAGTGACCATAGCTCCTGAAAGTTCCCGAGATATCAGGAAGGTTTTGGGGCCAGGAAGGGTCCTCCAGAGAAAAGTCTGCATGGAGGTTTTTGTGCCAAACCCCTTGTGGGAATAAGAAATATCACTGGTTGCACACCAACACCTTAGATAAGCTTACACTCCATCATCAGGTGCCCCAACACAGACAGTCCAGAGCTGGTAAGGACAAGCATAGAGAAGAGGCGTGGGCAGGGAGGCACTGGAGCATCACAGCTATTAAGCTGTCCACATTGGAGTTTTGAAAGAAACAGCAGTACCATTAAGCTCTGATGGGGAATCAGAAAGAGAATTCACAACACAGAACAGGTGTTCCACTTTGATCTGCCAGACGTCCTGCACCATCCTGAAATCAGAAGTGAATGCTAGTTCTGCAGCTGGGCACACCCCCTTCCCTCCACACAGATTTCCTTCCCATTCCTTTTCTCCCAACCCAAAGATCAGACTACTGTTGAATTTCACCATGGAATTGGAATCTGCATAGATGGGAGGCAAAAGGAGTGATTTCTGTCAATGGAATTGCACTGACAGTGTTTCTTACAGGATTCTTAAATTTTTAAATATAAAATGAAGATTTTTTTTTTAAAGTCAGGAGTTGATATTAAGCACCAGGACATTGGTTGAATTATTTCATTTTTTTTCTCCAGTGTTAAAAGTGCACTTATATGCTGGTTAATTTACGTCTGGGGAGGGGGGAGGGAGACTGCAAATTTAAGGGGTGATTGTTACTTTTTTGTTTTGGGGGTTTGTTTTTTTTAAGGTTAAGGCAGATTTTAAGACATAAATGTTTAAGAAATTATAAACAAGGTTAGATCCTTTGAAAAAAAAAGTTTAGAAGATATTCTTAAAGTAAATTTTTATAGTGTTAATTTTGTAATAATTTATGTTTTACTATATTACAGAGCTAACTGACCAGAATAGTTTCAGAAACAATATGAAACTTAGGAAAGTTTAAGCAATGTTTATATTTTTAAAATGTTCTTTGAATTATGTTTTTATTGTACATTTCTTCAGACTCAAAAGTGTGTACATATCTTTGTTATTTTTGCACAATTTTTGTCTTGTTCGGTTTTAGATGTCTGTTGGTTTTTATATATATATATAAATACATAATTTATTTTGAGTTGTAAAACTTGCAGGATTAAAAACAAAACAAGTCTCAGCAACAAAATAAGCCTCTGGCCCGTAAACTCTTCTGTTCAAAGAGGGAAAACAAAGGTTGAGGGGTGAATGGCTGCTTCTGACAAACAGCGGCTTCACAGAGACTAGGGAGCAAGCAGGCTTCAGGTCGTCCGCTCTGTGTCTTGCATCCGAAGCTGGAATAAAGAGGCTCTCCACCCAATGCTGCTTACTCTCTTGAGAGACCGCTTTGACCAAAAGGTGAGGACAGTTCCAGAGAACTGAGCAAAAAGGGAAAACCCACGGTGTTTCTTCCTTCACAGTCGCCCCAGGTTTACTTTCTGATTATTAAACGCTTGTAGTTACGAAAAAAATGGAATGCAAAGAAAAGATTTCCTTTGTGTTTGTTCTCATGGAATTCAACTGGACCAACCCCTAAAGCATCAGGAGAGTAGTATCTTCGGGTCTTTCTGTTCCCCACACCCCACTCAGCCTTCTGTTGGCCCCTTGGCTGCTCACACCCCTGTCTGCCTGAGGAGCTCCTGACTCATCTCCACCTCAGAGGCTCTGGATGTTAAGCGTAACACAATGCATAGACCTGTCAGCCATATAAAATTTAAAAATCAAAAAATCGAGTTGGATAACTTGTATGCCTTCTTTTGTATCAATGTACCAACTGTAAATAACGCTGATCAACCTTTGTAGAAAATAGTTTATACAGCGTATTCTATTACTGCTGATTCTCAGTGAACTCTTGTTTAAAAAAAAAAAGGAAAAAATGAAATTTTCTATTTACACCTTATATTTTGTTATGCTGTCAGCCCATGGCACTTTAACAAAACTCTGTGGGTTTTATGTAGCTGGTCAGTCATGGGGTAAATTAAATAACTATTGTTGCACAGACAAGAATTTGCACCTGTTCATTTGTCCTTTCCTACTAACCAATTTTAGAAGCTTTTCCAGAAGAATTTTGAAGAGAGCATGTCCAATCATACTCGACAAAGGCCACACTCGTGGAGTGGGTTTCTTTTCTAGGATCCATATTTTGTAACACTAAGTGTTTCCCTCCTTTGTCCCGCACCTTTATGAATTAGCACTATCAGATAGAATCCATTCCATGCCTGTGATGTTGTAAGCAAATAAATGTCTGAAGTAGGTGTAAATAGTAAACTCTATGGCTTACAGTTTTTAAAAGAAAGAACAAAAATGTATCTGTTGATACTACTGCCGTGGTTCAGCACCAGGTCTGGAAGTATTCTCCACTGAACGATTGTATTTTTTTTTTTTTGCTTTTTTTTTTTTTTGTAACATGGCTTTGTAAATAAAATAATTTATATGTTTGTAAAAACGAAGTCTTCTGACTTTTATAAACTTTATGATATTATGTTTTGTTTTCCTTCTGAATGGAGATATTCTCACTAAAACAGCCCTTCCAGGGGGACATTCAAGGCAGAAGATGATGGGGTGGAAGATGGCGAATTCATTGAACAGATATTTACAGAGCCACCTCTGTGCCTGTGCCTGAGCTGTGCTCTTTTTTTCTCCAAGAAATAGACAGAAGCCCAGCTATTTTCTAGAGGCAGCTCAGTTGGAGAGAAAGCAAATAACACATGATCCAGTGTGTAAGTGCAGATTGTAGCAAATGCTATGGTGGGAAGGGCTGAGCTACGTGGCAGAGAACGTGACAACAGAAGCTGGTACAACATGGAAGGGGTTTCCATGTTGGGAGTTCTTGATGAGGAAAAGGTAGAAGGCAGACGTCACCCGAGACAGGAAAACCTTCCTAAGTCCACTTGGTCCAAGCGAGTCTCTTATCGGTGGAGCAGAGGCAGAGAGACAGAAGAAAGGACCAGGTCATACAAGGGCTCGCAGAGTTGTGCTCTGAAGGACTTTGGCTAGGTATGTGGAACCGTCTGCTCCGCTGGAGTAGCACGGCAGCTGCTGTCTAGAGCAAGCCACTGCAAGAGCCCAAAAGAGAAGCTAGGCCTAGTGGCACACGCCTTTAATCCCAGCACTCAGGAGGCAGAGGCAGGAGGATCTCTGTGAGTTCCAGGACAGACTGAGCTACACAGTGTGGGGTATGGGAGGTGTAGCCTTGTGGGCCCAGGATAATGATGGTAACTATAAAGAGAAATGATGGGTTAGGGCGCATTGTAGACAGTAATGTGTAAGACTTGCTTAGCGAAAAGAAGGCTTTAACAGCTGGGCGGTGGTGGTGCACGCCTTTAATCCCAGCACTCGGGAGGCAGAGCCAGGCGGATCTCTGAGTTCGAGGCCAGCCTGGTCTACAGAGCAAGATCTAGGACAGGCACCAAAACTACACAGAGAAACCCTGTCTCGAAAAATACCAAAAAAAAAAAAAAAGGCTTTAACAGAGAAAGTGTGTTGGGTGCAGACACCCGAGGCAGAAAGGGCTTTGTTATGGCTACAAGAGTGGTGTTTCCTGACCATCAGAAGTTCTGTGTCCTGCTCTTCACATAAGCAGCCTGAAATACTCTCTCTGAAAGTAGTTCAGTGTTTACCTAGTGCAGAGGACCACATGCAAAATAAGAGGCTCAAATCTTCATATTCCCTTCAACACGTCCTTGAAATCACCCAGGCCATCACTGGTGTGCCTATCCAGAAAGCCGCCAACCATGCAAGACAGCACTTTACAGAACCGTTCCATGACTGCCATGGTGGAGCGGGTAGGTAGGGGCAGGACCCAAAAAAATGTGCTGAGGATTTTTTTCAGGGTGGAGATTAAGACATGGTTTCATGTGGCTCAGGCTAGCCTCAAACTATGGAGCCAAGGAGGACCTTGAACTCCTGATTCTGCTGCCTCCATCTCTCAAGTGTTGAGACTACAAGCTTGCATCACTGTGTCCCAAAAGTGCTGGTTTGTGCTGCCCATATTTGAAAGGACACAAAGGTTTACATGTGAGCCTAGGATGCAGTTTTTGAATACACTCTTAATTACTACAAAATAATGATCTTGAATTTATGTCACATTTTTAGAAACAAATGCTGAGAGATCTAAGTGATGTTTGTGCAGTGCTCAAGGAGAAGAAATTCATAAATTCACTGCCACTTTGGCATGGTGCAGGGACAGGCTAGATGTAGATTCTGAGCTTATTGAACAGATGGACAAAGGCTGAAGATGGGTGTGGTTGACAGTGCTCCTGCTCAGATGAACACAAATGAGCTCCACTTACACAGTGAGGTGTTTCCCACTGAAGAACAGTTTGTCCCTAAGTCAGAAGAAGCAGCTGCAGAGAAGGTAAAGATGTCACCAACAAAACCAAAGAAACAAAAGTGGACTGGGAATAAATACAATGTAAAATAACGTAAATAAAACTTTTTTTTTTAAGTTCTGTTTTGTACATGTGCATTTACTTATATGAAGATAGTTGTATAAGGTCTAAGCTGCTACATCAAGAGGGCATAGAGAGGACTGGAGGATGGTTCAGTGAGTCAAGTGATTGCCGCCCAGGTGTAAAGACCCGGAGCTCATCTCCTGCACCCACGTAAACAGCCCTGCTCAGTGGTGCCGGCTGTGGAGACAGGGGAGCCCCCTGGGGCTTGCTGGCCAGCAACTCTAGCCACACAGTGAGCTCCAGATTCAGTAAGAGACTGTCCCAAAAATTAAGGTGGAGGGGCAAGTAGGAAGACATCCAGTGTCAGCCACTGGCACACACACACACACACACACACACACACACATACACACATCACACCACACACACTATACATACATCACACTACACATACTACACACCACACACAGTACACACACACACCACACACACACTTCACACACATACCACACATACACACCACACATACTCCATACACACACCACAAACCACA
Source organism: Peromyscus aztecus (assembly GCA_902168405.1). Taxonomy (NCBI): domain Eukaryota; kingdom Metazoa; phylum Chordata; class Mammalia; order Rodentia; family Cricetidae; genus Peromyscus; species Peromyscus aztecus. The sequence goes on from CABHPQ010174704.1 coordinate 42,476, forward strand.
CACACAC
>CABHPQ010174705.1:0-85953 GCA_902168405.1 Peromyscus aztecus
TTTGTGTGTCCCTAGTTTATGCTCCCCAGGATCATGAGGTCCTCTGACCTTCATTCATAGACTGAATGGTCTCCACAGCAAATAATGGAGAGGGCCTTGTTGGGAGTTGTGATGCTGGGAGGAAATGCCAGGGTGATTTGAAGTCAGGATGAAGCATCCTGATTGCACTAGGATGTATCCCCCTAGGAAAGGGGGAATTGAAGGCTCTAGGAATGTGAGTTGCCTTCCTCACTCCCTGGAGTTCCTTCAGCACCCCGTCCGGATCCAACATTGTCTGCACACTGATGCCCTCTAGTGGTCTGAAGAAAGTTTTTTTTTTTCTCCTCCAACCTCTACTCTACCAGAAACTTCCAAGATTGAGTCCCCACAAGGGAACGGGAAATTGTCCGTCCTCCATCCTTGCCCCCTGGCTCAGAGGCTTGTCTACCCAGGCCTTTTTTCTCTGCAGACACACCCTTTAACTTCTTTTTATTCAGCAATCCAAAGACATTTAAAACAACGAGTGTGGCAAAGCTTTGCCCATATGGAGAAACATATGCACCTCGGCCCGAGAGCACCATGCAAGCCCATAGCACACTGGGATGTGCACGCACAACTACACACACTTCTGAGGGAGGAAGGTTTTTGGGAACCCAAAGGATGTATTCGTAAAATTTGGGATTCCTTTTGATAAACACTATAAGTACAAATATAAAATGAGGTACAGAGTCTTGGAAGGCCCCTCCTCACCAGCTTCAAAGTGAATAATTTTCCCACATACCCATCTGCTTGTGCACACACACAGAAGAGATGGTGGTAGAGGCTGGTGCTTATTTTAATTTTTAATATCACTCCTGGAATTCTATACCTAATGGGAATGAAGTCACCCTGGAAAGCCACAAACTTATTCCTGTAATGCTTCCGTTGCTCAGAATACGTGGACTTGACTCTTGGAATTGACTTCAGATCCTACAGAATATTCCTTGAAATACCACGAATAGTGGCATTTTTTATCAGTTAGGTACAGACTCTTTTTTCTCCCCCAAGCCCACACAGAGTAGCTACTGATAAGTTTTGTCGTAAGTGTTCAGATTGGATGTGCTATTTTTGGTCCAGAATCATTTTTAAAGCCATCAAACTTTCTTATGGCCCCCTTTGTTGCCTCTATACTATTCTGTGAAGATGTTTCCTTGAAAAGAAACACCAGAAGATTTCTATCAATGAAAAAAATCATTTGCATTTAATGTGTGAGGGGCCAGCATAAGAAGGGGTTTGCCAGTGGTTCTCAACCTGTGGGTCATGACCCCTTTGGGGTCAATTATCAGATATTCTGCATATTAGATATCACATTATGATTCATAACAGTATCAAAATTACAGTTATGAAGTAGCAATGAAATAATTTTATGGTTGAGGGTCACCACAACATGAGGAGCTGTGTTAAAGGGTCCCAGCATCAGGGAGGTTGAGAACCACTGGGCTTTACAACCTTCCAATAAGGACAATTGATGGGGGTTCCACTGTTGAGCTCTAAAACCTGAACATATAGGGGCCAGGGTGAGGGCTCCCGAGCCATAGTCAAGTGTATCAGGGACATCAGGAAGGATTCATTACCAGTAGGGCTGCCTTCGGTGATCAGCCTCTCCCCAGACACCCCAAGACTTCCAAAACAATTATATATTACAAGAAAGTCTAAGATGTTTCCACCAAACCTTCTCTCCTTCTGTCCTCCATTCAAGGTCAAACTTACCCCAGGGCCTAGTGGTTCTCCCAGCTCGCCTGGGTCCCTCGTTATTGTTTTCTTTCCCAGGGATTTCCCCAAAAAGCTCCTATGCATTTAGTCCTGCATTGGTTTTTGCTTCTTTGCAGAATCTGGTTCAGCTTTCCATCATGGGCACTTTCAAGAATGTCACTGGTTTTGCTTGCTCCGCTATCCATGTACCTGTAATAAAGTCAGGCTCCATTTCTTTATTTTTCAGTGTTGATATTTTCAGGCCTCAATCCTAGCTCAATTCCTTCTGCTTCATTCCTAGGAAAACAGAAAAATTCTGGGTGCTCCTTTCATAGAACCACTAGGAACTTCAAGTTCCACAAAGCCCCTGTCTATGAACTGCCCTGGGACCAACCCTCCACCACCACTGAAAGCTGGGCCCAGTTTACAATCTTCCATGCCATTTTGGACCTGGTTTGAGCTCTTCAATCTTGTAAGTGATGCACTTCCTGTATTCAGTATCCTGTATTCAGCAGAACATCACAGAATCAGAGGCAAAGTCCCAGAAGCGGTCTGGCTATCTCGGGAAGGTGACCATAGGAGTAATTAATTATTATTAGTCGTTAAAGACTGGAACTGCTAACGATCCTTCCCACTCTCAGTTGCTGTAACAAAATGCTTCCACAAGCAGACACTCCCATTTCTGGAGGAATACTGAAATCATAGCAAAATTGGCTCTCAATGAAAGCCTTCTTTGGCTTCTTCTTCATAGGGTTCCCATGTAACCTCTGAGAGGTGAGAGAGGAGTATAAGATGGGGAGAGGAAAGGAGTGACCATGCTATGGCCTCTCTTGTTCTTACAGGAGCACAAATCCCATCACAGGTGCCCGGCTCCCATGGGCTCATCTAACCCTAATTCCCTCCAAAAGGTGTCACTTCCTTATAGCATCGCTCTGAGAGTTAGGCCCCACAGATAAACTTGCAGGGATATAGCTCTTCTGTCTGTGCTCGCTAATTATGTCCACAGGGTCTTCTCTGTGGAAAAGTCCTCTCTCCTTACCGTGGCCAGAATGCCTGAATGAAACAAGAGAGGAAGGAATCAGTCCACATGGTAGGGAGCACGGCGGAGCAGAACAGTTCATATGTTGACAGCCAGGAGGGAGATCGCATCAACAACAGGGCAAGGCATGGCCCCTAGAGGGATGCACCCAGTGACCTCCCTGCTCCAAACAGGCAAGAAGTCCCAGTGCCTCTTAAGGACCTATTTAGACGCTTATCCATCAGAAGGTTAAACCATCCATTGGGTCAAAGCCCTCACCGTCTCCTCTCTCACAGGGCAACCAGAGGTGTGCTGAAGGAGCTGAAGACCAAGGCAAAACATTGCAAACACCTGCCTTGTCATTTGAAGACGTCCCTGGATCTCCTGCCATGTCTCTTCCTTCAGGCTATGAGCATGATGACACTCAGAAAATCTAGCACTACCTACCTACTCCCCACACACTGCTGTAACATAAAAGAAGCCCGAGAAGGAGAGGAGGTGGCATTTTGGAGGAATGTCATGTTCACAAAAAGCAGATCTTTTCTTTTCTCCCCACCGTAGAGGGAGGGACGTGTCAAAGAGATTTAACTCTGGAGTGAGCAGCACCTGCGAATCAGGAAGCTACACCAGTAGGACCCTGAGACAAAGATGTGATGGGAAGATAGCCCTCGTGGGTCCTAAGGAATGAATCTAGAGTAATGGACAGCGGGGTCACCCCTGCTTAAAACACTAGTAAACACCCACCATGAAATAACCAGCATTCAAGCGGGGCATAGTAGTACACGCCTTTAATCTCGGCACTCAGGAGGCAGAGGCAAGTGGGTGTCTGTGAATTTGAGGCCATCCTGGTCTACACAGTGTGTTCCAGGACAGCCAGGACTACATAGAGAGAGCAGCCTGGGGATAGGGGGAGAGAGAGAGAGAGAGAGAGAGAGAGAGAGAGAGAGAGAGAGAGAGAGAATAACCAGCATTCTTAGAAGACTGACAACTGCGTGTCTGAAAACTTGACATACAGAGAGAATCAGGTCTTCTGACTACTCAGTATTATAAAGGAAACAAAACCTGACAGAAATTAATGAGACACATGCTGTCCCTCTCCCTCCTCTGAGCCCCAACATCAGCATGGTATGTAACAGCTCTGTATTCCAAGCCACTAGCTCCAAGTCTGTCCTTTGTATTGGGGTAGAGATAGCTGAGGGTTGTGGAAGAAGAATGGTAAAGGACTATGAAGTTGGGATTTTCAAATATAAACAACTGAGGCCAAGAAGAGACAGGTGTTAGTGCCCATTCTGTATTTCGGGTAGATGGGGAGCCCGAGGGAGAAGGGACCCTAGCTGTAGAGGCTCTTTGAGTTTACTAGTCACCTCCCTCTTCCTGAAGACCCAGACAATAACTTTGATTTGAATCTCCTGTGGCTCCCACAGAACTTTAAGGAGTGTCTAGTAAGCGTGTAGGGTGGATCAGGGTATAGTCTACTGGAAGAAGGGATAGCAGAAGGACCCTCATAAAAGTCCTGGGTAACATTAGCTTCTAGAACATCCTTGAACTGTTTGTGGAGAGCATTGCTAACACTGCCCATTGCTGTGATCAACAAGAAAAAAAGCAAGATGCTCCAAAGGAGAGATCTGGATAATACAATAGATGCTGTGGATGAATTTACTTTTCCGGAGGCACCTTTGATGGATTGCTGAGCTTGGGTAGGTTTTGTGAGCCTTCGCTGTCTCTTTCAGCTAACCCCTCTGCAGGCCTCAGCTCTGAAGAAGAGCTCTGAAGGAGGGCAACACACACACAGAACACCCTTCTGTTCTACTTGTGCTCAGTCTGGAAGAAGCACAGGTGTCGTCTGACAGCTTTTCTCCACAAGGTCTTCTATTGCTTGAGTCTGTCTTCCATTTCAGGCACAGCTGCTAGCTAGATGTAGCTGCTGTTGTTTGGGGCAGAGATGAAGAGGCCATTTGGGAGTGGGGGGTTTAATGATTAAGGGAGACCAGAATCGAGGTCAACTTCATTCCAGTGTGTTTTATAATCCCATGTTTGTTCCTGTTCTGCAACTAAGGAACCACTGTGGCTTGGCTCAAACCTTCCTGATTTTTCCTGCCAGACACAATGAAGTCAGTGTTTTCATTAATTCTGCTCTTTGTGACTGGACTACGGGTCCACAGTTTCTGGAATACCACTTTTCCTTAGGAGCTCAAATCAGAATGGCCCTAGATGGAAAGCTAGTCATACAAGTCAAGTTGGTTTTTCCAACAAGTTTTATTGAAGTATAACCTCTACATCATATAGAATTAGAAGTGTACAGTTTGATGAGTTTGTATATTCGCACATAGGTGCAACTATTAATAGATTCATATAAGTCTTCTGTGTAGGACTTTTAAAATTGAGATAATGTCATTTAAATCTTATTTATGCCATAGCATGCAGCGTACACACCTCCTTCGAATTGTGCTAAAATGTAAAACAGCTTTTAAAAAATAAAATAACATTGGACCTAAGAGAAAGAGTGTAATACGGATCTCACAGAAGAAAGTGAGCACAGAGTCATGGAGTTCACCTATGGAATCATGAAGAAACTCTATTGTAAAGTATGAGGTGAGTGTGGGTGGCTGACTAATAACATAATAGCAGAAACTGAAAAAAAAAACAAGATGGCTTTATGTTTCTGCTCTAGGGAGTTGATGTCTTTTAAATCACCTATGTATAGTTTTCTGTAAGTGCAAAACCATTTCAAAGCCACCGATTACGCATTGCCTTTTATTTGTCCCCCCCCCCCCATACACAATTACTCACTTTCCCATTTTTAGACAAGGTTCCTTTAGCTTCCGTCCATCATTTCCACCCTCTGCTCATGTTCACATTGTTCTCTCCACCTGGAGTGTCAATCTGCCCACTCAGTCTCCAGTCTCTCAATTTCAAATCTTCCATTACCAGGAAAACACAACTATCCTTTCCCTTCTGACTCCAGGGAAGAGAAAGGCCCTTGGCTAAGAATTTAATCTAGCGCTTTCAAGAAGTAATTACCAAGCCTCTGTTAGGTCTTTGTGTAGTCATGAGAGCAGTTCTTAAGAGGCATAAAGCTGGAAAATGGGCCTATTTCTTATTTCAACAGACCCTAGGGGTCTCGTCAGAGCGGTGAGGGTTCTTGCATTGTTCAAAGATACATTATATGAAGTGTTAATTACACACAGATGGGAGGCATTGAAAACTATGGGCACATTAAGGAAATACTTCTCTTCTACTTTATGGATTTAGACTGTAATATCTCTGATAATTAATATCGGTCTTTGGGAGGGGTAGAGGTGTGTGTGTGTGTGTGTGTGTGTGTGTGTGTGTGTGTGTGTGTGTGATCATAACAAATCTCATAGCTCTCCAATGAGTAATCAATACACACTATGAGGATTGTATACAACACCTTGCAGTGTGGAGGCCTGCAAGGCAGGTGTTGAAGAGCATCCTCCTAAACTCCAGAGCTTTAATGGGGACATGAGATTCTAACACTCCTGCTGCCCTCCCTGGGATAGTATCATAAATAAACCGGGGGCTGGAAGCGGGGAGGTGCTGGCTGGACTGAGATCAGTCTCTGGAGGAGGACAGCAAGGCCTTCTGGAATGAATGAAGGGTCACAGGAGGAAGGTATAAGGGAAGGCTTCTCACTGAGACGTGAATTTGAAGTTAGGAGAGGATTAGGGACTAGCCTAGAGCCTCGAGGGCATTCCCTAAACTCCACATTGTATCTGCTTTCTCCTGGGGCTACAGCCAAGTCATGTCAGTTACAGAGTTTCAAATATCTGGGCGCCTGTAGTATAGCTGCCTTTGTTTACTACAGTCCTACAGAAGTTAAGTCCGAAACCCAGGACAATGGATAACTGGATAGATAAGAGGATGGCTGGCTGGATGACAGGTTAAGTGTGGTTGGTGGTTTAGAGCAGAAATGTCCCCCACAGTCTTGGGAAATTGAGTGCATTTGGTACTGTTTGGAGACGCTTGGGAGGAACGGTCTTTTTGGAGGAAGTGTGTCACTGAAGGTGAACTTTAAGGTTTAAAGACCCAGTCTTTCACCATTCCCAGTTCACTCTCTGCCTCCTGCTTGTTGTTCAAGATGTGAGCTCGCAGTTCGCCGCTCCAGCCACCATGCTTGCTGGCGGCCACGCTTCCCACTATGACAGACTCCTGTCTCTCTGCAATCATAAGGCAACATAAACTCCTTTTCTGTAAGTTGCTTTGGTCACAGCATTTTTCACAGTAACAGAAAAGTAGCTAATACAGTAGGCAAACAGAAGACAGGTGACGATAAGACACATGTAGAGTTCAGATAGGTAGATGACAGACAGATGGACACACAGACAGATAGATGACAAATAGACAGATGGATAGATACATAGCTAGGAAAAACCAAAGAGACAGGGAAGAATATGTGTAATGAAGAAAAGTTGGATCTGCCCAATTTACCTTTTTGTGGGTGTCCACACAGAAGAAAAAGCATCCTGGATAGAAACTGCCTCAAAAAAAAGGTCAGAGGCCAGGGCTGGAGCCGTGGGAAGGATAGTGGCGGTGATGGTGGGGAGTCCCGGGAGGTGTGTGAACTACACCTTCTTCATCCTGCACATGTGAGAATAAGGTGACCTTTTGAAATGGAAAGAGGCTGGTGTGTGGGTTACTCGGCTCAGTCTCTGAGGCCATTTTCTTAAATGTCACATCCTTTACTAAGCTTCCCAGGAGCTTGTTCACACCAGGAAGAACCCCCTCCCCCCATGCCTCTGGAAGTACAGAGCCCTTAATTTGGGGCTCCCTTATGGAACCTGGCAGCTTCTGTTTAAAGTGAGTTATTTTGTACAGGTGCCATCGTGGCCTCTATGGCCCTCCACCCCACTCCCGTCCACTCCTTCACTCTTCCTCACCTTGCCTTCTTGCAAGAGGATGCTGAGCTGCACGCAAAGCACCAGCAGAACCCAGATGCCCTGGTTTCTGCTGGTCTTGACCCACAAGGCACTCATGGGGGCGGAGGGAGAAATAGGATACTCAATCCTTGAGTTCCCTCTCTGAGAGAACAAAAGGTCACAGCACTCGAGTCCCTGACACTGAGATCTTCTCTCCTTCCAAATCCTAGCATTCACTTTGTGCCTTACTTCCATAGGGGCTGCTGCCAGCCCAGGGAACCACCCTACCCCTAGAGCTTCCCCTACATGCTCTTCTCATGCTCTGTGTACAACAAATGTTTCCTGCTGAGGCTTGGCTTGGCACTCCCTGACTGTACTGTAAATAAACTGAAACGCTTGCTTCAGGCGTGGCTCTGAACCACGACTAAATTAAATGCTTGTGTGTTACAGGTGCCCTTAACGAGATTTGTTCAAGGAGCAGTGTACCCGTCTCCCTACCACTGGACCAGATTTTCACTTTGGGATCTTTGTACAGGGGGCCATCCATGCAGCTTGTTTGATGGCACACCTGACACCTTTTCGTAGGCACCCAGTAGCACTTCAAGTCTGGTGTGACAACTGAAAATATTTGCGAACGTCACCAAATGTCCCCTGGGGAACAAACCAAGCCTGGCTGAGACCCACTGTCCTAGTGTCTGCCTTTCTTGTCATTTTGGCCATCATGTCCCTTGAAACAGAATCACTATTTCATAATAACAGTCTGTGGTCTGCATATGCAGCTACACACAGGCAAATGTGGTTGAAGGCACATGGAACAATCCACCAACATGGACGACTCAGAGTTGTGCAGTCTAGTAGTTATAAATACATGTTTACATGTAAAAAGGTGTCTGAAAGGGATTTTAGGGCTAGGAGATCAAAGATATCTTTTCTTATTTTTTTGGAATAAAATCTTTGTTATCGAATTAAAAAGCTCATTCAGAAACTGAAAGTAACATTAAGTGGGATTTCTGAGACCTTTGCAGTGTTTTGTGTGCTCAGATCTTCAAATGACTATAGGCACAAGTGAGCTACGAGTGCTAAACACAGCACATGGGTAAAAGGTGATCAGAAGACAGGAGGCCTTTCACAGACCATGATGGGCACATGAGTGTCCAGAGAATTGCCCCTAGATATCCAGGCATTCCACACGGGAACACATCAAGGCATTTCTTATTTTGCTACCCCCACGAGAAGTGTGGTCAAGGTCCTAAAAACCTTGAAAGTCTCTATTGGTCATTTCTTCTCCCTCTTTTGTGTCCATTTGCTTCTCCCCACTTGTTCTCTCTGCCACCAGAGACCCCTGTGTTAACATTGCTGTGGTGCAGAAAATCCAGAAGCCACAATCTCCAGCATGTGGCAGTACACTGGCTGGAGCTTAGCCTCTTATTAACCCATCACTGTGGTGCAATCTCTTTCCTTTCAAGCTTTCCTGTACCTATGTCTGTCCTTTCTTCATGTCCTCATTGCCCCAGTCAGGTCAATTCCTAAAGCTGTGCAGGTCACAGCAGTTCATAAGTGATGGGGAAATTGACAGTTTCCCCCTGCACTTTACATTTTTAATGTCCTTTAAAAGCCTGTGCCTTAATGGTTTCCAAAAGGTGAAGGTCACCAAAGTTGTGCTGTTGGGAGGTGGTGGCTCCTTCAAGATGCAGGATTTAGTGAGAGGTCCTTTTGCCATTACAGGGTTGTTCTGGAAGGGAGTTGTGGGGCCCTGGCCTCTCTTGTCTTTTTTATTTTTCTGAACATGAGTTGAGAGCTTTGCTCAGCCTCACACTCCTACCATGATGTCACTGCCTTGCTGTTGGTCCTAAAGTGAAGGAGCAGATTAGCCATGGACTGAAAGCTTCAAAATCGAGAGTCAAAATAAAATTTTTCTCTCTATATGTTACTTACCACAATCATTTTTTTATGGTGACAAAAAGCTAACTAACTCATTTTTGCTGCATAGAATTTGGCTGAAGCACTATCAACTCCATCTCAAACTTTTAACTGACAGTTTAAAATAAGATTATCAATTAGAACAGATTGGGTATACTAAGAAAACTCAATGTATGATACCAGAAATGATGAGATTCATAAAAGAGAAAGATATAATAACAATAGGATGAACCTTAGGACACTTCTTGTTCCCGGGGTAATTCCAGAGGCCAAATGCAAGAATTATGGTGACTTTTTACATTGTTCCCAGAGTCTCTGACAGAAGATGCATTGGTTTTAAAAGGACAATGATATAAAATCAATCACAATAATAACAAGCAATTAAAATCAAATTCCCACCAACCAGATGAATCCATCTGTGACCTTGACTTGAAACTGAGTTAAGAGGCAGTTGTAGATTATCTGTTCAATGGATTGCAGTTAAATTACATCAGAGTTCTCCCCTTCCAAAACTGACCATGAAGTAAAGGATGGTGAGATGGGAGATTTGGAGAAACATGTGGCTAATGGAAGTCTCCTGCATCTGTGCTGCTCACTTCCGGTTAGTATCCCATAGTTCAGACTAAAGAAGACAGGAAGCTGCTTCACAACCTTCAGTACACATCCTGTGGTGCAGACTGCATCTTTCCTCTCTACATTCTCCCTCTGACTGCCCTTTGCTGGTGTCTCCTGCCTGTCGGGCTGCCCTGATGCTCTGTGATGGTCATAGATGGTCTCTGCTCTTTGAATCTCTGCCTTGTTCTTAGATTTTCACTGTTTTGTTATTTAAAATTTTAAGAGTTATTTATTTTATGTGTGTTTTTCCTGTCTGTGTGTGTACATGTATGTCTGGTGCCTTCACATGCCAAAAAGGATGTCCTGGTTTCTGGAACTAGAGATACAGATGGTTGTGAGCTACCCCGTGGGTGCTGGGAATGGAATGCAGGTCCTTTGCAAGAGTAACAATGCTCTTAACCTCTAAGCCATCCTTCTAGCCAGTTCTGTTACTTTATTTGAGACAGAGTTTCACTTTGTACTCCAGGTAGACCTCAAAATCGTTGTGAAGCCCAGGCTGGACATTTTAAGTTAATCCATATTCCTTATTTATGCTCTGCCACATGGTAGTATCTTCTTTCAACATGGCACAACCATCTCCTGATCCTTGTGCAACTGGCTGATGACTCTCTCACTCCACACTTCCTCATTCCATCATTCTCAGTTTGGCTTTCCCACCTAATTTTATCCTGTTCAGCTATTGGCCAGTCAGATTGTTTATTAAACCAATCATAGCAACATATATTTACACAGGGTAAAGGAATATTTCACAGCATTTCCCATTCCTTTCCATAAAGCCATAATGAAAGCACCCTTCCTTCTGTCTCCTTACCACCCTCTGAAAACATGGCCTTGGGTGATGTACCCTACCTCCTATTTCTATGAACTGTACAAATAGAACCTATTTTTCTTTCAAGGCAGTTATTTCAGTGTCTACATAGCTCTCCATACTCGATTGAAACAAATTCTGGGTATGTGTTGAACCACAAATACATAGAGACCATCTCTGATTGACGATGTTTCAGTTGTAATTCTCTAAAGCTCAGGAATGAACTCAGAATGCCATTGGTCTCAGACAAATATGAGCTGAGAGTTGATTGTACATAAGACTAGAGATGATGTGCTCTGTCTCACCCAGCGAAGCACTACAACAAGAAGAGAGTGGTCAAGTGGCTTGTTTGATGATGATTGTGATGTAGTATTGCCCAGCATCTATTCTTGGGGAAAGGTCTAAATTCAATACCTGAGGCCATAAAGAAGGGAATTATACACGAGTCTTGCAGACAGACAGTCAAGCATCCTGGGTATGGTACTGTGCTGGCTAATTCTTTTGTCTACTTGACATAAACTAGAGTGATCTGGGAAGAGAGAATCTCAATTGAGAAAAACACTTCCATCAGATTGGCCTGTAGGCAAGCCTGTGGACATTTCCTTGATTAACGAGTAATAGGGGAGGGCTCAGTCCACTGTAGGTGGTACCACCTCAGGGCAGGTGATTCTAGATTGTACTAAAAGGCAAGGTGGGCAAGCCATGGCAAGAAAGCCAGTAAGCAGTGTTCCTTCACCGTGTGCGCTTCAGTTCCTGCCTTGTCTTCCCTCAGTGATGGAATGTAAGCAGAGAGTGGGAGATGAAAGCAAACCTTCCCTCCCAAGTTGGTTTCATCAGGTTTTTTTCACAGCCACAGAGAAGCAAAAGCAATCTAAGACCGGTACTTGGGTGTGTCTTAGCATATACCTCTTGAAACCAGCTTGTCTCCGTCCACGTTCTGCTGTTAACACAATACTCTAGGCTGAGTAAGCCACAGAGCAAAGAGGTTCATCTGGACGCCTAGCCAAGGTCAAAGGCTGCCTTTGGTGATGACCTTGATGGCAAAGGGGCAGCGTGATGGGATGGCGCAGTGCACCGCACATCGAGAGGCAGGGAATCTGCATGGGTGTCCTCTGGTTCCTGTTGCCCTTCTAATTAAGCTACCAGATTCAACCATGGTAATCCCAGCTTGATACCCTTATGAAAGGTCTTGTCTCTAAACACCACAGTTGGATTAAAGAGCCCACCCAACTAATGCTTCACAGTGCGGATCCGATCCCAACATCAGACTCAGAGAAGACAAACCAGATTCAGACTACAGCAGGTCTAGGAGACAGAATGCCCTTTCTGAAAGGCCATATGACAGAAGGCAGGCTGTGGGCCACGTATTTGTGCCCTGTCCTACCTGGAAAAAAAAAAAAGGCTGAATGTACAAACAAAAGTAATTTGGAATACTATCAAGGTGATTTTGAAGCACAAACAAAGAGAAACAGAGTTGAGTGTAGTGGTATTGTGTTCCCCGAAATATTGTGCACTCTAATAAACTTATCTGGGGTCAGAGACAGAACAGCCACAACATTAAACATAGAGGTTAGGCAGTGGTAGTACACGCCTTTAATCCTAGCATTCCAGAGACAGAAATCCCTCTGGATCTCTGTGAGTTCAAGGCCACTTTGGAAACAGCCAGACGTGGTGACACATGCCTTTAATCCCAAGAAGTGAGCCTTTAATCCCAGGCAGTGATGGCAGAAAGCAGAAAGATATATAAGGCGTGAAGACCAGAAACTAGAAGCATTGGGCTGGTTAAGCTTTTAGGCTTTGAGCAGCACAGTTCAGCTGAGATCCATTCTGGATGAGGACACAGAGGCTTCCAGTCTGAGGAAACAGGATCAGCTGAGGAATTGGCAAGGTGGGGAAGCTGTGGCTTGTTCTGCTTCTCTGGTCTTCCAGCGTTCAGATTCCTGCTACAGCTGAGGGTGTGAGGACGTGCTCCCTGTGTCTGAGCAGCAGTCTCGGAGGCCATCCTTGCTGACAGGCCGAGGATAAATGCACTTGGGACCAGGGACAGAGTGAGATTGCTGCTGTGGGTGCTCTGCAGCTGGGGCAGAGCCAGGAGACAGCCTTCCGGGCAGAGCAGCAGCGTGCTGTGTGGAAATTCATCCCTGAATCCTCAGTTGTTGTGGGCAAGGGCTCCAGCCAAGCTGCCGCATTGCCACAGACAGATGAGAAGAACTTCAGAGGGTGGTCCATGAACACTCTATGGAGCCGGGCACGAAGGGACTTTGAAAAAGCATACAGAAAGCATGGGGAAAGCAGAGGCCAGCCACAGGGGGGTATCCAGTTCAACCTAATGCACCCTCATTTTTAACCATAGGTTGGACCTAGGGGCAGAACCATCTATTGAGAAAGCCTGGGTGATAATTCTGTTCAAGCTCGGATCAAATGCATTAGCCGGGGGACGTTCAGACAATCTAAATGCTGAGATCTCTTGAATTTCCATACCCTCCAAACCCTGCAGACGCCTTTCCAAGGTTGTTCTCAATAAGAAAAATGAGAGTGCCTTGCAACCCGCTGGTGCCATTAATTCATTTGGAATCAAGTGGCTCATCCCTTTGATCTGTATGGCAGCTAGGCACTCCTGTTTGAACCGCTCTCCCGCTGGGGACCCTGTTGGGTAGCATTGACTGTGGCCAGTCAGGAGCTAAGGGACATTAGGGGAGGGAGGCACTCCACACCTGTGCTAGCCAAGGTTTAAGCCAATTAAAGGAGACATGAAAACAGTTTAGTTAGCTGGGAGGGCAGCTTCCCATACATCAGTGACTTTGGGAAAAGTGTCACCGAGTGTTACTTAGACAGAAGGTGTGGCTACTGCCACTGAAACCTGAGGCGGTCTGATATTCCTCCAGTGCCCCAATCCCCTCCCACTCTGAATCTGAAAGTCCAAAGTCTTCTGTCACCTCCCCAGGTAGAAAAGACTGGAAAGACTACTGGCATTTTGCTTAAGTCAAGGGCTGGGCATTGCTTTAGCCCATCTAGCACATTCAGTCAAAACAGCACTGGTTTCTGGGTTAACAGTGAGGTCAACAGACTTAAGCACAGAAACTAGCATGCAAATGAACCACTCCCACACTGTGGGAGGGACTCTTCTACCTCCCAAGTCTTGTATTTAAAAAGTTGTTGCTGGGCCACTCAGTGATATAAGACATTTTCCCAGTAATACAGTCTTTCCTATTATGACTTTAGTGAACACACAATATCCTATGGAGTTCATTGTCTGTGTATCTACTGAGCATACCTTAATGAAAACGAGTTCTTCAAGGTGCATCTTTATTTCTATGTCTTAAACAAACTTAACAGGAGTGCTTCAGGCTCAGAAAATGCTCCCTCTCTGAATGTAGGAGCTTCCCACTTCCACTGACCAGATCCTTGGCATGTGTGGTGATATTTTGTTTGTGATCTAACAAATAAAGCTTTCCTGACGATCAGAGTGTGGAGCTAAGACACTAGTTAGCCATAGAGACCAGGCAGTGGTGGCACATGTCTTTAATCCCAGCACTAGGGAGGCAGAGGCAGATAGATCTCTGTGAGTTCAAAGCCACCCTGGGATTAATCCAGTCTGAAAAGAGAAACAGAGTCAGGCAGTGATTGCTCACACCTTTAATCCCAGTACTTGGGAGTCACATGCCTTTAATCCCACCACTAAGAAGGTGGAGACGGGAAGGGATATGGCTGGACAGAGAGAGGAATATAAGTCAGGAGGAGACAGGAGACCATTGCATTCAGCCTGAGGATTCATAGAGACAGGAACTCACTCTCTTTAGGCTGAGGATTTTATGGAGGGAAGAACTAGTGATTGGCTGCTCTGCTTCTCTGATGTTTCAGATTTCACCCTGATATCTGACTCCGGGCTTTTATTAATAAGACCAAATTAGAATTCATGCTACAGGCATGGGTTCCCTTGTGTTTCTAACATTTCTACATACTGGTGTTTTACGCCTCTTTCTAAATACTGATTACTTCCAAAGCAAAACTAAGTAGTTTCAACTCTGTATTTCCTACACTCCACAGAACACCTGATGTTTATGGTGCTCATTAAAAAATGTAACATTTTACAATCATGAAAATGATGCTATTAGCATCAGAGCCCCTCATTACAAGTGTTAGGGCTTTAAAAAATGACACCCTAAAGTATAATACTTCTGCAGAGTTGGGTGCTTTGAACAAAGGAACATTCTCCTGCACTCACCTCCACTTTGACTCTCTCCCCTTTTCCTCTCTTCCAATGTAGAAAAAGGGCCTTCCTTTGAAGTCCCCGGCCTACCTGAAGTTCATATTCTCTGGAAAACTGACTTGCAGGAAGAAAGATCAAGAGTCGATGCCACACCCAGAGAACAGGTGAATATCCAAAGTCTCAGATATTGTCTCTTCTTCAGATGCATCATCTTTAAAATTTATCACTCTTGAGCAGGGAGTGGTGGTACACGTACTTAATGTCAGCACTCAGGAGGCAGAGGCAGGTGAATCTCTGAGTTCAAGGCTATCCTGGTCTATGTAGCAAGGCCAGTCAGGGCTACATAAATGAGACCTTGTCTCAAAAAACAAAAAAACAGAGAGAGTCATTACTCTTTCTCCAAAGTTAGCTTACATTCCCACTTCATTCTTTCCAATGAAGAGCAAACTTGACCTTCAATGGTCTGACCTTCCTTGAATCTCATATTGTATGTGAATCTCATGTGTTTGCATATTCAAAGTAACATACTTTTTCTTTTACTAACCTGCCTACTGTTGGGTACTTTGGAGACTCAAGCAGTCAAACCATCTACGAGATGGAAAGAGTAGGTTCCTTCTGCCTTACCTACAAGCTGTGACAATACCACTTCAGGTAAGTTTATCAGAGAAGGAATTTATTAAAATTAAGCCTCTGGGAAATGCCTCAACATACCAATGAACAATTGTATCTCAGCAGGAAGACTCCACTGAAGGAACAATCACAACTGTGTGTCTCTATCCTGTCCCTTATCCACAGCACTCAGGTGGCTACAGTGTGGTGCGCAAATAGCACAAGGCAGACCTCAATGTGGCAGTTTCCTTGGAGCTCTGTGATCTCCACTGGAGTCTGTCTTTTTAACCCTTTGCTGGGACATAGAAGAGTAAAGTGTGAACTGAGGGGCTGAGATAGCCACCAGGAGATACCTGAAGTGTAAACCGTTCTCTTCACTTCTGTAACCAAACAATCTGATAAAGACGACTCAAGAAAGAACAGTTTAAATTGGCTCACAGTTGAAGAAGGGATGCACTCTATTAGGTGAGAGGCATGGTCACCAGAACAGAAAGCCCGCCATCAGGAAGCAGAGAGCAGACAGGAAGTAGAGCCTAGCTATAAACCCTCAAGGCCCACCCTTAAGGAGCCAGCTACTTCCTGAAGAGACACTGCTTCCTAAAGGCATAACAACCTTCCCAAACAGCTGGGGACCCAGAGTTCAAAAATACTAACCTATGGGGCATAACATACATTCAAACCACATTACCTGGGTTGTGAGGGAACAGAAAGGAGGGGACATGGCTTCTTTCTTGACTGTATTAATCTCCATCAGGACCATGCCATCAATCAATAAATGCTGCTGCTTGCCTGTACTGAGCCTGGCAGTTAGAAGCATGTTGGCAAATGGGTTTCTTTAGAGTAAGTTCAGGATCTGGAAATGAATGGGTCTCATTGCTTGAATTGAAATCACCTGAATGAGCAAGAACTGGGTTAGAGATGTTGCCTAAGGCTGCATATCATCTTTTCTTGTAGCAGGAAATGGATAGAAATGGAGGTTGAATAATGCTTTCTTTCTTCATGTTTTATATATGAACCCATCATTTCTCCTAACAGAAAGACTTAGAAACTGCAGAGCCCATAGACTTGGAGAGACAGCAATATTACCTGACTAATGATCCTTACCCTTTGTAAGGTGAGAGTTTGCAAATGATTTCAGCTTGCTCCAGAGTCTCCAGGTGCCATCAAGCTAGCATTTCCCAGTACCTCCTAGCATGTTTGTCCCAGCTGAGGCTAGATTACATTTCCAGATCCATGATGTTTATCTGCTTCTTGCAAAAATCACTTCATGTTGGCTCTGTAAAACACGGGAATAAACAAGAGACAAGGACCCTTTCCTGGTGCACAACCCCACGGTGAGTCCTCGGGTCTTGTATGGGTCACAGTGCGGTTCTGTGAGGTGATGGGAGAACAGGTGATCTGAAAAACTGTGCTGAATTTTCGTCCTCACAAGGGATGTTTGCTGGTGTTCACCTAAAGCCAGTACAAATGGTTTTCCCATCCAAACCACAACCTCTCAAGCACAGGAAAAAAAAATAAAACAGTGGGCAGCCAAAGTAAATGGCAGTACTTATTAAATTCCTAACAATTAAAAGGATCTAAGGAGGACAATCCTGTTCTATGTGCATGTTCTGCAGTTTCATTTGATTAAAATGATTCCTATTTGAAAAGAGACTTAAGTGGGAAAGATTTTAAGTTCCACACTTGTCACTCACTCTTCCCAATCTCAGTTCACTCATTCATAAAGCCTTAGATACCATCAACTTCGACCAGATCTCAGGCAACCTAAACAAAATCCCTGGAGCACGTGACACAATGACCGGAAACAGTAGATAGTCAGTAATTAGTAACTGACCTAAGCAAACTAATGCTTACATGAAGAACAGAAAGAAAAGTAGCAAGTGCCAAGATCTGGCGCCAAAGAACAGTCTCAACTCTGCCCAGTCTGTTCAACCAGCTTCCCTGCCAAGAATGGCCATGGCACCCCAGAGCTGTGATTCCCACACCCATGCACACCAGGGTACCCTGCCTATTTCTATAGTGGCATCAAGATGGGAATGCATGGGGGCTGCAGGGATGGCTCAGCAGTTAAGAGCACTTGCCATTCTCTCAGAAGACTCAAGCTTAGCTCCAAGTGCCCATATGGAGACGCTTATAATGGTCTGAAACTCCAGCTCCTCTTCTGGACTCCTCAGACACCAGCATGCATGTATACCTACACACACACACACACACACACACACACACACACACACACACAATTACATAAAAAACAAGTATTTTTTAAAAGATAGGAATAAGAGCATAGACCAAAAAAAAAAAAAATCAGGGTTAGAAAGACAAAACTTCATCTATGGAATACTTGGGGTCAGTGTCAAAGCTCCACATGCTCATTGATATTTAAAAGAATATAACCTCACCAATTCAAGGCAACTCATTTGCTGATGTTTAAAACTTAATTTCATTTATGTGAATTCCCTATACATTTTAGATCTTCTCCTCATCTCTTGTCATCTGTCCAGAGAGGAGAATGACTTTAGTTATAAGATTGGATAGGGGTTGAGGCATGGTGCTGGTTAGTTTTTGGTCAACTGGACACAGTCTAGGACCATCTGGGAGGAGGAAACTGCAATTGAGAAAATGCCTCAGATTGGCCTGCAGGCAAGTTTGTGGGGGCATTTTCTTCCTTAGTGATTGATATGAGAGGGTCAGCTCATTGTGGGCAGGGCCACCCTTGGGAATATGGTCCTAGGTTGTATAAGAAAGCAGGCTGAGCAAGCCATGTGGAGCAAGCCAGTTAGCAGCACCCTTCCATGGCATCTGCATCGGTTCCTGCCTTGAGTTTCTGCTCTGAATTCCCTTCCTGGTGAACTGTAAATTGTGAGTGGAAATACACCCTTTCCTCTTCAAGTTGCTTTTGGTCAGGGTGCTTACCGCACAACAGAAGACAAACTAGACTGGGCATGTATCTACCTACCTGGTCATGAGCAAAGACAGGTGTTAGGGTGGCTGATGCAAGGTGTGACTGGTATCCTCAAGCCTGGGACATCTGCTCCTGGTTCTGCAAGACTTCCTGTCATATTCCATGGCTTGTCATCACCCCACCTCTTTTCCAAGACTTCTACAGCATACAAAGATCTCCACAGTTTGGAAGTTTTAATGACTTCTCTCTTAAACATATCGGTTTTCACTTTCTACAGAGCAGGAGTTAGAGCTCTTCTTCAAAATTCCCCTCTGTAATCTCTTGTCTATAAATAAAATTTGCCCTCTTTCCTCAGTCATTGCCTCTTGATATTCCAAACAAGCTTCTTGAGGTTCAAAATATTTATTTTACTTTTGTCTTTTCACTTGACTGTTTCTCTGAGTAAGAATCGAGTTCATGGTCTTTGCTATGGACTTACCACAAAGTGGTTAAATATAAATTTCCAAAGGTCTTAAACTTGACTCTCTTGTCCACTTTGTACTGTCTTATTCTGAAGACAGTTCATATGACAGTGGGGATGGACTCAGCCAGAGTGGTTGTTCAAGACTCTGACTGTGTTCTTACAAATACATTTCTCCAACCAACTCCCTCTGGTTTATTTTTTAAGATTTGTTTTCACTATTTTTAATTACATGTAGGTGTATTTGTATGTGGGTATGTGCACATGAGTGAGTATAGGTACCCAAGGAGGCCAGAGACATTGGAGTTTGACCTGGGTTCTGGGAACTGAAGTAGGGTCCTTTGGAAGAACACCAAGCACTCTTAAACCACTGAACCATCCCCTCTAGTTCTTCAACTTTCCTGTTGAATGCAGGAGTCTGTTGAAGACATGAGGCCTTATTGCCTTTATTTTATTATTTATTACCTTTACTTTATTATCATTCTGCAATTCTAAACACTAGGCTGACACATTTTTCCCAAGTCACTGAAGCAGCCATGGACAGGGTCCTTGTGCCATCTTGTGATTTTTGTCTCGACTTTACCTTTTCCATGACCTGCTAACCAGTTCACACTCAAACACTGGGAAAAAAAGCAAAATAGCCCTTTATTTGGGTATTCAGAATTATAATTTTTGAGACACAGGTTCAAAAGAAGCAAGTCGGACCTTCTCAGAGACTTTGGAGGTTGGAAAGGACTGAGGAGTGTGACAGGAGGTGGCAAGCATGGATACACAAAATGGAAGTTTCATAAAGCAAGAGTCTGCAAACCTTCCATTGTGCACTGTGAGCCTGGGCCATAGTGGAATTGTCAGGATACCCATGCCTGTCATTCCAGATACTGGCTGCCCAAGGGTGGAGGTGACCTTACTCTAGGCAGCAGCTAGAATCGTGCAGAAGTCTTTCTCACTAAACGGCCTCCTGATTCTTTTAATGTTTCAATGTCCTTTGCTTGGAATTTTCCTTTTATGTTCACGAGTGTAACAGCCCCCCACTGGGCACACCCAACCTTTTCCCCATCTGTCTTCAGCAATAGTCTTCTGGAAGCCAGGACACAAAACCATGAAGTTCAATTTTGGAACATTGCAAGGAAGAGGACATTGCAAGTCTATGGTGCTGCCACACTTTTTAAGGAAGAGACCCAAGTCCAGATTCAGTGGCCTTTCTGCAGGTCAGCTACAACCCACATGATCAAAGCCTCAGTGTCCCAGACCTAACAGCAATAAAGACAAAAGCCATCTGCTGGACCCTCCTCTGAGGCCCCTGCAGTAGCTGCCTTTACAAACTTATAACAAGGAATCTGTGGTTATGCTGGGAGCAATTACTGGAGTTTGGAAACATCAGCTCAGATAAAATTAGATTTGACCTGAGAGATTGTTCCAAACACCAGCTCACCCGCCTTTAATGTTCTGAATCCTATCAAATGGCACATCGTTGTCGTCTCTTCTCAGCTTTAAAGTCAGTGTCTTCATCAGAGAAATGAAAAGGACCTGCTTTTTTGTTAAGATCGTTAAAGCTCTTTTCTGGCAGGTGTTGTAACGGGCTGGCAGATGTGGCTTGTGATGATATTATCAAATGCCACAGCACAGTGACTAGGAGGGATTAGCTAAGTTATCATGTGTAGAGGTACTGCCCAGAGCCACAGAATATGGCATAGGAAAGTACCTGCCCCCTTGTCCTTAAAGAAACTGAGGGTCAGAGAAAACATGGGACCTACCCAAGGGCATGTGGATCAGATTCTGGCCAAGGCTTCAGCCACATCCCCAGGCCTTCACAATGACTTCTGATGTTTGAGAAAGAGAGAGATGACTACATGGGACAGACATAATTTGACCCTTGAAACTTTGGTTTCAGAATTTAATGACGACAAGGAAGGGAGACAAAGCCAGAAGACTGGAAAGCAGAAGCAAAGGGGAATCTAAGTCCTTTAGGGATGTGGGGCACACCCGTGTTCTTCACTGCTTTATCAACAGCACCAGCTCTATCTCTGATGCCCAGTGGGTGTGTAGTAAATATCTGAAGGAAAGCAAATTGAGGCAAAGAGAGGAATGGAAATAAGTTAGCTGAAGACAAACTCATTCTGGGCTCTATGTATTTTGTAGTCACAACCCCAGGTTCAAGTTAAGGTGTTTTCCCTTCAAGGTAGAGTTTGTTTGTTTTGGAGTTTGGGATTTGTCTTTTTGATCTCCGAGGGGTCTGTTTTTCTGGGTTGTTTTGTTTTATAGAAGTTAGAGAATGAGGTTGTTAATGTCAAACATCTGGATAAGTAAAACACTGTGAACTTTTTCTTTGGAGTAATTTTCCCAAGTTCACATAATAATAGCTACAGCTAAAACAAAACAAAGAAAATGAAATCTTAAGTCTATCAAAACAAGCTCGACCTGTCTACTCTTGGTGCACTCCTGTTTTCTCTGGTGCTTTCTGGATTACATTTTGCTTCCAGTGAAATCTACTTTGGCTATCTATTATTCTCGGTTGTTGTTGTTGTTGACTTGCAGATCAGACTACAGGTCTGACACTGATAATCACTCATCCATCCACTCATCTATCTATCTATCCATCCATCTATCATTCAAAGGATAACTACACCATTTTGCAACACACTGTGTTGTATGATTCTGCAGTGAGTGGGGCTCCCTCTCTGGCTTCACACTCACAATTAGTAAGAAAAAGTGTTGGAAATATTACCAAGATTTCCACAGGTAACAGATCAGAGGTCAGGCTTTACATTTAGGTGGTTAAAGCCTAAACAGTTAGAATGAATTCAAGATTCTCAACATGGCGTCCAAGGCAATGGTTCTCAACCTGTGGGCTGTGACCCTTTTGACTTTCCACAGGGGTAGCCTAAGACCATCAGAAAACACAGATATTTACATTATGATTCATAACAGTAGCAAAATTATGGTTATGAAATAACAACAAAATAATTTTATGATTGGGGTCACCACAACATGAGGACCTGTATTAAAGGGTCACAGCATTAGGAAGGTGAGAACCACTGTTCTAAGGCCACCATGTTTTGGGATTCTCTCTACTCACACCACCCTCTTCTTACCATCATTACTCCATCCCCTCATTAGCTTCAACTGTGAACCTGACACAGCCCAGACTTACCTGAAGCAGTCTCAACTAAGGGACTGTCAGGATCAGATTGTCCCATGAGCATATTTGTGGGGCATTTTCTTAATCGCTAAAATTGATATAGGAGGGCCCAGTCTACTGTGGATGACACCATCACTAGGCAGGTGTGCCTGGGCTGTACAAGAAATGTAGCTCAACAGGCAGTAAGCGGGTTCCTCTGCACTTTCTGCTTCAAGCTCCTACCTTAAGCTCCTACCTCGGCTTCCTTGGATGATGGACCACTTCTGTGATAAAATAAACCCTTTCCTCACCAACTTGCTTTTTGTCAGAGTGGTTCATCACAAGAGAAAGCAAATCAGCATGCAAGTAAACAGCTGTCTACTAAACAGAATCCTTTAAGATTATTTCCATTATAAGACATTAGTCCTTAACTTTTTTCTCGCATTAAAACATTCCCTTTCTAGTTCTTCATCTGACTCTCATAGCCCAGGACTCATCTCATGCTCTGTAGAAGAAGAACGATATTGGAATCCTCACTTTGAAAACCAGGACACATTCTATGACCCTTCAATGACTTACCCAAGGCCGTACAACCGGCAAGAGACACTGCTAAGAGCTGAGCTGAGGCAGTCTGTGCCAACGGACTTGGCTTGTCTCCCTACCCTACACTGCCTTTCTCACCACCAGAACCGGCCTCATTGATTTCCGTGTTTCAAACTTTATATCAGAGTGTATGCTTTTTCCATGCCTGTCCTGCTCGCAACTATATCCTCAACACTTAGCAGAGCCTGGCATACAGCGGGCACCTGGAAACTACTTCTGAATGAATGAATGAACAGAGGCTTGGAAGAGAGAGAGTAGGTGTAAAGAAAGGTTAGAGGTAGTTACTCCCAGGTCAAGAAGTTGTATCACAGCTTAGTTGGGGGCACTGAAGAGAGCAAGGCTACCTATATTCTTCTGTAGAAGTGGTGACAGACTTGTTAGAAATACCCGACAGATGGGAGCAGATGCAGTAGCTGGTGATGAGGTACTAGAGAAAACAAGTCTTTGGGGGATGGAGAGCCGTGACAGACCCTAAATCACAATGCAGAAAAGAATGCTGTTCCTACCCTTGTGTGGAACAGGCATCACTTCCTAGAGGTCCTTCCCAAAGAGTACCCACGGTGTCACAGCAGGAAACTAGCTCCCTGAAAGGTCCCCATGGTGCCAATAACCTCGGAGTCCTCTCCAGATGACCATCTAGACGGCACAGCAGATGGTGTTAGTGAGTCTGAAATGACTCCAGCTCTTTCTTCAGCCTGCTGCTTGCCAGATCCTCCCTTTCGGTCATAGGTCTCTGATCTCTTACAAATCAAGTGCCAGGGTGTGCGGTGGCCTATGCCACCTCATCTGCTTGGCTTTCCAAGATGGTGGAGCTTTGAAGGCAACGATCTGCACTGCTGGCTGGGATTTGCTAAGCATGGTCCAGGCCTGTGGTGCTCCTCAAAGAGGGGGCTTGGATTCGTGCAATGAGATTCTGATTCATGGGGCAATCTTCCCTCTGCCCACTGGATCGTCTAGTTTCCCAGCCTCCAGAAGGAGACCCTGTGACATAGTGCTTGATAGTTGTAGCTTTCCATCCAAACAGACCCTCAGAGCTTTGAATGAATCAGTGGCGACACTTTGGATGTAGAAAGTTGTAATGTGACTTAACTCCTCAAATAGTAACTAATGAATATTACTTACTTTTTCTGTGCTGGAGACTTTTCTAAGCCTTTGTTGATGTTCTACTTTGCTTTCTATTACTTTGGTAAAGACACCATGACCAAAGGCAACTCGAGGAAGAAAGAGTTTATTTAGCTTACATCCCCATCACTGTCTGTTACTGAAGGGTGCCAAGGCAAGAACTCAAACAGGGCAGAAACCTGGAGGCAGGAACTGAAGCAGAGACCATGAAGGAACTTTGCTTAGCTGGAGTACTCTCAATGGCTTGCTCAGCTTGCATTGTATACAACCAAGGAGCATCTGCCTAGGGATAGCACTGCCCACAGTGCGCTGGGCCCCCCTATATCCACCATCACCACCACCACCAACAACAACAAAAAAGCCCCAGAGACTTGTCTACATGCAAATGGATGGAGGAGGCATTTTGTCAAAGGAAATTCCTCTTCCCATTTGAGGCTATCTTGGGTCAAGTTGAATAAAAACCTAACCAAAACAGTAGAAATCATCTCATTGAATTTTAGAACAACTCAGACTAACAGAAACTTCAAGAGTATTGCACGAATGAGGAACAGAGACACGGAAGGTAATGACTTACTGGAGGTCTTCAAGCATCAAGTTGTATCATCTACATTTGTCAAATGTGAAGTTAGAGCTTTTAGTGACAGAATTATTTGATTGTAGTAACGTGTCCATGACCTTCAATTCATCATTACACCCTAGTCTAGGAGATAAGAGGAAGCTGCCACTTCCTGCCACTATTCCTGCAGTGACTAGACTATTGAGAATTCCTCAAGTTTGGGTTTATCCCTTAGAGAACTGGCTATGTTTTCTAAAGTGACAGCTTTAATGACCAAAACCAAAGATAGGGACATATCTGTTACTTTATCTCTGCTTAGAATTAACTTAGGAACTCAGTGTCGGAAACATGATCCATACTGAGGTCCAGCCCAGTGACTACATTGGCAAGTATTGCTTAATTTCTCCTCTAACTGTGGGTGAAACAGGCTGGTCCAGTTAACTCTTATTTAAACGATGATACAGAGTGTTGCTTCTGTGCCACAACTATTCCTCTATTTGTATAGAGTATCAATCATCTCCATATTAAAGAATTTCCTAGAGCCCCCGGGCATTCTAGGAAGAGTACCCCTGCACTAAGATGGGGAAGGGGGCTGCTGTGTAGAGGGAAAAATACAAGTGGATGTGGCTCTGGGTCAACATCAGGATCCTGGCAGCTGCCTGGGGGTTTCTTATGGGATAGCAAACAGTCAGAACTGTGTCTGCTTTCTTGGTTATAAGGAGAAGGTTTTCAGGTCACACAACTGGGATCCACTGGGACACAGAACTTTCATACTAGAGTAGCCTCTTGGTGTGGATTCTTGGACTTGGTCTGTGAATGAGTAAAACTATTTTTTTATATTCTTCTAAGATTATTGATCATTAGCCCTGGATTTAGAAGTCCCTAAATTTAAAGAAATCTGGCCTTGTTGTTTAATTGCTTCCTGAATAGCACTCTAAGATATAGGGTGTCCATGTATAATTGCCTAGGCTGCAAAGATCTTCCTAATGTTTCCCCTCTTAATTAGATCCCGCAGCCACAGGTTGTCAAGCACAGGAATGGAGACTGTTTCATAGGGTGAAGTGTGGAGGCCCTGAGCACATATGTTGCTAGTAGTCAGGGCTGTCCTGATGTAGAAGAGAGGAAACACCAGAGATGCATTAAAACTGGCCCATACCACCTGAGGTGGTCCCAGAATCTCCAGGAGATTTTGGATAGATAAAAACCATCCATTTTATTGTGGTTTTTGTTGTTGTTGTTTTGTTTTGTTTTTACAGATATTCACTTTAAATCATCCCCATTAGCTAATGGTAATACCAGCTTGGCAAACTGCAGAGGTAGACAGTAACATCCTTGGAGATGTTCTCTTAATCTATCAGAGGGCCACAGGCAGAACACAAATTTGACTTAGAAAGAAAATATGTAGAGACAAGGAAAAGAAACAGAAAGAAGAGAATAAGGAGGTAGAGGAAAGATTTATGGGTGATCCTGATATTCCAAGGATTTCATAGAAGATTCACAGAGTCTCTGCTGGTAGAGACCAGACTATAAGGATCAAATATTTCTAGTTACTAATTTATTGATGCACATAAAATAGAGTGCTCACTATGTGCCAAATGATCTGCTGAGCATTTACTGTGTGTATCGATTTAATTAATGAACCACCCTGACAATTGCATGCATTAGAAACTATGATTATCCCATTTTATAAAAAAAAAGAATAAAGAAAAAGAAATAGAAAAAGGAAAAAAGAAAGGAAGGAAGGAGAGAAGGAAAAAGAAAGGGGAGGGGAGGGACTGAACAGAAAATGAAAACTAGTTTAGACAAGTAGACTAAGTTCACTGGTACTGTGTGGCAAAGCTAGAATTTGAACCCAATCAGCAAGGCCAGAAATGATTCAGCTCCTAATAGTTTGGTCTTAAGCCATGTCCTAATTCTTCTGAGATGTTGTTCTCCAGAGATGAGGTGCTGCATCCACCTAAACACATGCTGAAATCATGAATTTAGTCAATATATGATAATGACAAGCAACATTTGCTCTATCCTTCCTGTCTTAACTGTCACTGAATGCTCTAGACCCATCACAAAGGGGGCATTATAGAAGGACTTTGAAACTTTGAGCTAGAGAAGCCACTGAATGCTGACAGCTCAGTGGGCTGTTCTGTAGGAGCTTGGAAGATAAGAATGTTGAGAGTAGTACAGATGATGGGGGCCTGGCTTGTGAAGTTTTAGAAGAAAGCAGGTCTTTTGTGTGAAAATCTGTGATGTCTGGTCAGCTGGAACGGAATAATTGTCTGTGATAAACAAGATACCAGAATCACTGAAGTTAAACCTTGGCTTTGCTGGGATAATTGATGCTGGTCAGCTGGAGCTGAGAAATTAGAGGTGATTAAGAAGAGACCAGTTGCCAGGCGGTGGTGGCACATGCCTTTAATCCCAGCACTCGAGAGGCAGAGGCAGGCAAATCTCTGTGAGTTCGAGGCCAGCCTGGTCTCCAAAGCGAGTTCCAGGAAAGGCACAAAACTACACAGAGAAACCCTGTCTTGAAAAACAAAAAAACAAAAAACAACAAAAAAAAAGAGGAAGAAGAAGAAGAAGAAGAAGATGAAGAAGAAGAGACTAGCATCACTGAGGTAAAATCTTCAGGGAAGTATTTCCTTAGAGTCAGCACACAGGAGCTGTGTTCTAGAGGTGGCCAAGGTTGTAACTTGCACTGGGAACCAAACTTGATAGTGTAAGAGTCACCCAGGTGGTACTGTTTTTAAAGCTATGAAGGGGTCATGGAGAGAAGCTGAGACTTGGCACAGTGAGAAGCCAGAAGAGGCCATTGGTGAAGGTACAACTAGAGTATCAGTGGGAGTCCCAGGATGGAAGCGGTCATGGAGAAAGTTGAGGCTTTGCACCATGAAAAGAGCCCAGGAGACACTATTGGTGAAAGTGTAGCCCAGTTGCAGCAGAAGACTCCATCATTTTGGAGATGGCAATACCACAGGACAACTGCCAAGAAAGGCAGCAACCACTGAATGGAGCCAGCTGGAGCTTAGAAAACAGACTGCTTATGTTGCTGAGTATAGAGCCCAAGAAGTGACCTAAGCCCTTTAGAGGAGCCCAGAAGATCATGAGTAAATCCTAGACATTAGATATTGCATTATTTACATGGTTGAAACTTGGTTTTGCTTTGACCTGATTGTGACTATGCCCTGGTTCTGCCTTCTTAAAGTAAGAAAGTATTTAATTGATTTTGATTTTACAGAATCCTGCAGTTGTGAGAAGGAAATTTAAGAGATTTTAGGTTTTAAAAGAGACTTTGGGACAGCCCCGGCAGCTTTTGTAGAGGTCAGAGTGGTCCTGGGGACCCCAGGGAAGATATCACCCACCACCGGCTAAATCCCTTAAAGACCATCCAGTGACCCCAGACCTCACCATCACCCCTGGGCTCCATATTCCAGCCTACGACTTTGGAAGAAGTCTTTGGCTTTACCAGAAGCCAAGCAGGATCTAGGAACCCCAGGACTCACAGCCCTAGAAGCCTTATGGAAGGCCAAGCTGGTGCTAGGAACCTGAGGGAAGACAATGCCCACTGTCCACAAAACCCCCTTCAGCCTGCCCAACAACACCAGACTGCAACCCACCCTATCACCCTACCAGGTGGATCTAAGGACCCTACGCCTACAACTTCAGAAGCAGACCAGATTTACTGAAGCACAGACCAAGGCCAGATCTAGGAACCCCAGCCCCAGCATCTGTGCTGGAGGCCAAGTTGGTCCTAGGGACCCCAGAGGCAAGACCAGATCTTGGGACCCCTCCCCACCCCTCAGCCTTTGGGCTCCATACCATGGTCTACAACTTCAGAAGAAGACTTCAGCTTTACCAGAGGCCAGGCCGAATCTAGGGACCCCTAATCCCCAAACCCCTAGAGTAGATACCACACTGGACCTGAATATATGCTAGTCATCAGAACCCTTGGCCATTTAGGCCAGAAGGCCAGAAAGAGGAACCAAGGAACAAAACACCCATCTAACAAAGACAAATGCAAGCAGGAATCAATTCCTAAACGACCTAAGTCCAGATGCCTGAATGCCAGTGGAAAAACACAACCAATAACAGAAAGAGCAATATGTCCCCACCAGAACCCAGCTATCCTACAACAGCTAGACCTGAACAATCCAACACAGCTGAAGCACAAAGAAATGACCTTAAAAATGACCGAAGAAGACAGAGGTCCTTAAAGAGGATATAAAAAAAAAATCCCTTAAAGATTGAGGAAAAGTCAAACCAAACATTGGAAGAAATCAATAAATCTCTAAAAGAAAGCAAGAAAAAGCAAAAAAGATGAAGGAAACTGTTCAAGACCTGAAAATGGAAATAGAAGCAATACAGAAAACACAAGCAGAGGGCATTCTGGACATGGGAAATCTGAGTGAGTTGTGGGGGGTCTGCCCCCGCTTTTCCCCCCAGGGTATTCTTCAGCAGGGAGAAATGAGGAATATGTAGCTAGAAATATAGAGGAAAGAGACAGAGACACAGGCTAGCTCGGGAGGGCCTGGGTCAAAACCCACCAGCCCCTTCTGTCTCCTCCAAATGGTTTTTAAAGTAATGCCAAGGGGTAGAGCAAAAGACCTCCCCTCAGCACAGCCAAGTGCAGACCATCCCAAGCACCTGGTAATCATGCATGAGGTCAAGCCTTCCCCTAATGCAGCCCTGCTGTGTAAAGCAAGCTCAGATCTCACTAGGAAGCCTTTGTGGGCTCCCACAGTAAGTGAACAGGAACTACAGGTGCAAGCACTGCCAAATGAATACAAAAGATGGGAGAGAGACTCTCAGGTGTTGAAGACACCATAGTGGAAATATATTCATCAGTCAAAGAAAATGTTATATCTAAAAAATTCCTAACACAAAACATCCAGGAAATCTGGGACAATACGAAAAGACAAAACGTAAGAATAATAGGAATAGAAGAAGGAAAAGAAACCCAGCTCAAAAATCCAGAGAATATATTTAACAAAAATCATAGAAGAAAAATTTCCTAACCTAAAGAAGGACATGCCTATAAAGGCACAAGAAGCTTACAGAATACCAAATAGATTGGACCAGAAAAGAAAATCCCTCCCCCACATAATAATCAAAATACTAAATATACAGAACAAAAAAAAGAATATTAAAATCTGCAAGGGAAAAAGGTCAAGTAGGAGACCTATTAGAATCATACCTGACTTAGTGGAGACTCTAAAATCCAGAAGGGCCTGCACTGATGCCTTATAGACTCCAAGAGACCACAGATGCCAGCCCAGATTACTATACCCAACAAAACTGTCAATCACCATAGGTGGAGAAAACAAGATATTTCATGACAAAGTCAAATTTAAACAATATCTATCCTCAAATTCAGTCATACAGAAGGTACTAGAAGGAAAACTCCAACCCAAGGAAGTTAACTACACCCACAAAAACACAGGCAATAGATAATCTCACAACAGCAAAACCCAAGGGAGGGAAACACACATAGACACACACAGACACACACAGACACACACACACAGACACACACAGACACACACAGACACGGACAGACACGGACAGACAGACAGACAGACAGACACACACACACACACACACACACACACACTACCACCACCACCACCACCAAAACAACAGGAATTAGCAATCATTGGTCATTACTATCCCTCAATATCCATGGACTCAATTTGCCAAATAAAAGACACAGGCTAATGGAATGTATATAAAAACAGGATCCATCATTCTGTTGTATAAGAATCACGTCTAAACATCAAAGACAGACATTACCTCACAGTAAAGGGCTAGAGAAAGATTTTTCAATCAAATGAACCTAAGAAGCAAGCTGGTATAGCTATCCTAATATGTAACAAAACAGACCTCAAAACAAAATTAATCAAAAGAGATGGAGAAGGGCAAAGGAAAAATCCACCAAGATGATGTCTCAATTCTGAACATCTATGCCCCAAATGTAAGGGCACCTATGTTTGTAAAGGAAATATTAATAAAGCTTAAATCACACATAGACCTCCACACAATAATGGTGGAAGACTTTAATACCTGACTCTTACCAATGGACAGGTCATCCGTACAGGAACTAAACAGAGAAATAATGGAATTAACAGACCTTATGACTCAAATGGACCTAACAACTATCTACAGAACATTTCACTCATACACAAAAGAATATACCTTCTTCTCAGCACTGCATGAAATCTTCTCCAAAATTGACCATATTCTTGGCCACAATGCAAGTATCAACAGATACAAAGAAATTGAAATAACTCCCTGTATCTTCTCAGACCACCATGGATTAAAGCTGGATTTCAACAACAGAAACAACCAAAAGCCTACAAACTCGTGGAAACTGAACAATTCTCTACTGAGTTACTACTGGGTCAAGGGAGAAATAAAGAAGTTAAAGACTTCCTAAATTCAATGAAAATAAATGTACAACATACCCAAACTTACAGGACACAATGAAGCAGTGCTAAGAGGAAAGTTCATAGCACTAAGTGCCTTCATGAAGAATTTGTAGAGATCTCATACCAGCTACTTAACCACACGTCCGAAAGCTCTAGAACAAAAAAGAAACAGACACACCTAAGAGGAGTAGAGGGCAGGAAATAATCAAACTGAGGGCTGAAATCAATAAAATAAAAACAAAGAGAACAATACGAAGATTCAATGAAACAAAGAGTTGGTACTTCAAGAAAATCAACAAAATAGATAAACCATTATTCAAACTTACTACAAGGCAGAGAGAAAATATCCAAATCAACAAAATTAGAAATGAAAAGGGGGACATAACAGACTCTGAGGAGATCCTGAAAATAATTAGGTCATATTTCAAAAACCTGTACTCCACAAAATTGGAAAATCTAAAACAAATGGACAAATTTCTTGATAGATACTACTTACCAAAGTTAAATCAAGATCCGATAAACAATTTAAATAGACCAATAACCCCTAAGGAAGTAGAAGCAGTCACTAAAAGTCTAACAAACAAACAAACAAACAAAAAGCCCAGGGCTAGACAGTTTTAATGCAGAATTCTACCAAACTTTCAAAGAAGTGCTAATACCAATATTCTTCAAATTAGTCCACAAAATTGAAGCAGAAGAAGCATTGCCAAATTCTTTCTATGAGGTCACAGTCACCCTGATACCCAAACCACATGAAGACCCAACAAAGAAAGAGAATTACAGACCAATTTCACTCCTGAACATTGATGCAAAATACTGGCCAGGCAAATCCAGGAACACATCAAAAACATCATTCACCATAACCAAGTAGGTTTCATCCCACAGATGCAGGGATGGGTCAACACAGGAAAATCTGTCAATGTAATCTACCATATAAACAAACCGAAAGAAAACTATTTGATCATCTCATTAGATGCTGAAAAGGCCTTTGACAAAATCCAACACCCTTTCATGATAAAAGTCTTAGAGAGATCAGGGATGCAAGGGACATACCTAAATATAATAAAAGCAATATACAGCAAGCCGATTGCCAACATCAAATTAAATGGAAAGAAACTCAAAGCAATTCCACTAAAACAAGACAAGATTGTCCACTTTCTCCATACCTTGGAGTTCTAGCTAGAGCAATAAAACAGCTACAGGAAATCAAGGGGATACAAATTGGAAAGGAAGAAGCAAAATACTTTGATTCACAGATGATATGATAGTACACACAAATGATCCCAAAAACTCTACCAGGGAACTCCTACAGCTGATAAACACCTTTAGTCAAGTGACTGGATACAAGATTACTTAAAAAAAATCAGTATCCTTCCTATATATAAATGATAAATGGGCTGAAAAAGAAATCAGAGAATCAACATCTCTTACAATAGCCTCAAATAATATAACATATCTTGGTATAACTCTAACCAAGCAAGTAAAAGTCTGTATGACAAGAATTTCAAATCTTTGAAGAAAGAAATGGAAAAAGATATCAGAAAATGGAAAGATCTCCCATGCTCAAGGATAAGTAGGATTAACAGTAAAAAATGGCAGTCTTATCAAAAGCAATCTACAGATTCAATGTAATCCCCATCAAAATACCAACACAATTCTTTACAGATCTTGAACGAACAATACTTAACTTCACATGGAAAAACAAAAAGCCCAGGATAGCTAAAATAATCCCATACAATAAGAGAACCTTGGAGGTATCATCATCCCTGATTTCAAGCTCTATTACAGAGCTATAGTAATTAAAAACTGCATGCCACTGTCATAAAAAACAGACAGATGGATCAATGGGACCAAAACAAAGACCCAGACATAAACCCACACACCTATGGACACTTGATTTTTGACAAAGAAGACAAAATTATACAATGGAAAAAAGAAAACATCCTCAACAAATGGTGCTGGTCCAGTTGGATTTCAGCATGTAGAAGAATGCAAATAGATCTGTATCTCTCACCCTGAACAAAACTCAAGTCCAAGTGGATCAAAGGTCTCAATATAAATCCAGATACACTGAACCTAGTAGAAGTAAAAGTGGGAGATAATCTTGAACACATTGGCACAGGAGACAATTTCCTGAACGGAACATCAATAGCACACATTAAAATGGACAATTAAAAATGGGATCTCATGAAATTGAAAAGTTTCTGTAAGGCAAAGGACACCATCAACAGGACAAAACAGCAGCCTACAGAATGGGGGAAAAAATCTTCCCTAACCCCATATCCAATAGAGGGCTGATTTCCAAAATATATAAAGAACTCAAGAAACTAGATACATACAAACCAAATAATCCAATTTAAAAATGGGGTAAAATCTAAACAGAGAATTCTCAACAGAAGAATCTCAAATGGCTGAGAAACATTTAATGAGATGTTCAACATCCTTAGCCATCAGGGAAATGAAAATCAAAAGGACTCTGAAATTCCATCTTACACCTGTTAGAATGGATAAGATAAAAAACACAAGAGTCAGCTCATGCTGGATAGGATGTAGAGAGCAAGGGGAACATTCCTCCACTACTGGTGGGAGTGCAAACTTGTACAACCACTTTGGAAGTCAGTGTGGCAGTTTCTTGGGAAACTGAGAATCAACCTACCACAAGACCCAGCTATGCTGTTCTTAGGCATATACCCATAGGATGCTCGATCATACCACAAGGACACTTGCTCAACTATGTTCATAGTAGCTTTATTTGTAATAGCCAGAACCTGGAAATAACCTAGATGTACCTCAACTGAGGAATGGATAAAAAAAAATAATATGGTACATTTATACAATGGAGTATTACTCAGCTGTTAGAAACAAGGACACCAGGAAATTTGAAGGCAAATGGATGGAACTAGAAAAAATCATCCCAAGTGAGGTAATCCAGACTGAGAAAGACAGACATTGTATGTACTCACTCATAAGTGGATATTAGCTGTAAAATAAAGGATAACTATGCTACAATCCACAGACCCAGAGATACCAAATACACAAGGAGGGTTCATGGGGTAACCTCCTGATCTCCCTGGGAAAGAAAAATAGAAGAGATTTTGTGAGTGGACTGAGGGTGGGTGGGGATGGGAACATGAGTGATCAGGTTCTGGAGGGATGAAAAAGTAAGGAAAGGTTGTGGCTTAACAGTGAGGTGTTTGTGTGTCAAAATGACAAGGGGTCAGTTGTGCTGGCTAGTTTTATGTCAATTTGACACAAGCTATAGTAATCAGAGAGGAGGGAGCCTCAATGGAGAAAATCACTTCTTAAGATTTGGCTGTAAGCAAGCCTATAGAGCATTTTCTTAACTAGTGATTGATGTAGGAGGGCCCAGAACATTGCAGGTGAGGCCACTCCTGGGATGGAGGTCTCATAAAAAAGCAGGCTGAGCAAGCCACAGGGGCAGACCAGTCAGGAGTGCCTCTTCATCAGCTCCTGCCTCCAGGTTCCTGCCCTGCTTGAGTTCCTGTCCTGACTTTCTTTAGTGATGGACTATGCTGTGGAAGTATAAATCAGATAAACCTTTTTCTTACTTTTGGTCATGTTGTTTCATCATAACAACAGAAACCCTAACTAGGCCAATTATTCTCTGATGTTAGAAATCAGGAGATAAGATGTAGACTTCTGGGGTCCAGGTAATGTTTTCATTCTTAAGTTGAGGGCCGGTGGCATGATTATATGTAGTTTGTCAAAACCGTTAGGTAGAGTTGTGCCCTTTTCTGAATGTTTTCTGCAGTACTTATGTCTATGCACTTGCATGCACACACAGACACATATACACGCTACAGCCTCTGCCTCTCAAAGAAATAATTAGACTCCCTTTAGCAGCTCCTGAGGAATCTACGTTCCCCACAGGAATGCCTATTAAAATTTCAAGATTTTAAAGAGATGCAAACTTACAGCACTCTAAGTTCAGCAGGCAAATCTGTGTCTAGCACTTGAGGGAGCTCTCCGTGCCTCTCAAGACTGCTGATCTAGGATGGAAAACAATCTTAGCAGACTGCCTGCATGATGCTACAGGCAAGTTTGCCTTTTAAAATGTGTAAAAGGTTCCTCTTTGCCCAGAACGATGGGACAGAACTAGAGATCAAACTCAAGTCTTTGCACAGGCTGAGCTCATGCTTGACCACTGAGCCACACACATACATGCCCTTTTCACATTTTTAAAATTAAAAGTTATGCCAACTGGGATAGCAATGCTTTCCATAGAATATCTAATGAAAACCCAATATCAGGCATGGAAAGCCTCCTCCCAAGTTATTGGTAAAGGGAGTCTAAAAGACTCCCAAAACAGTAATCAATATTGGTATTGGTCCTGGTGCCTTCCAGAAAAAGAAGGTAAGACACTACTGCTTATGACATCACATACCTGGCACACAGGGCCTGTAGGAATCTATCTGGATCTAACCCGAAAGCCTCTTCCTGAGGACCAGTCTCCATAGTTTCAGAAGGAGACATGCAAACTGCCAGTGCAAAAAGCAGTCAATAATCCTATCCATCTGCAATGCCAATGAACCACAACAATGACCAGCATGGCAAGATATTCCTAAAGCCACAATGATGGCACTTCTATCCTAATATAAGTGCCTAATATAAGTCACCTAATAGGACTAATAGCCCAATCAATAGGAGGGAATTCATGCTTGCCTCTGTAAATTTAGCCAAGTACCTGTTGGCAGCTGAGGTCATGGACCCTGGAGAAGAAGCTACTACAGCCAACCCTTAAACCAGTATAGTCTGTAACCGAATTCTAAATATTATCTTTGTATTCATAGGTAAGTGTGGCTCACCCAAATTCCTCAACAAAGAAGCTTCTTTTTGCAGCAGGCAGATCAATATGGAAATCCACAACCTGTCAAAATGCAGAGATCAGCTGACCATGGGGTGCCCAACCCCAATTAAAACATTTACAACACAACCCCTTAAGACTCAGGGAACTTCAAAAAAAAAAAAGGTAAAAGAGATTGTAAGAGCCAGAGGACCAGGATGTCTGCTGTGACACAATGTCTTCTAAAAATAACATAGAGGAAGGGAGGGGTGGGTCTGGGGAGGGTGGGGGTGCATATGACTAAGATACATTGTACAAAATTCTCCAAGAATTAATAATACATATATATCTATATATCTATATAGATATATAGATATATAGATATATATATCAAAGTCTACCCCTAAGTGGAAACTGAGCCCCTGTGGTTACACAGGGGCAGGCAGGCAGGGACCTCTCCCCTTCTCCCACCCTTGATCTCACTCCAACATTGAAAACATCACAGTTGGTACGGCTGCTAAATTAAGAATCTAATTCTTTCCAAGTTCAGGAGGATATTTTAGCCATGGCGACAGTCTAGCTCTGTAGAGATTTCTTTATGGTGTTTTTTCATTCTTAGAAATGTGTTTCCGGCAGTGTGTGTTTTCTCATGCCCGCCATGTTGTCTATCTCACAATTCTCGTCAAGTTTGTCGATCACTTCAAATGCTATCTGGTATTGTTTTCTATGCCATTTGTTAGGAACAATTAAATTATTTACATGTTTGGCATGCCACCCTAGGAGAACTACTAAATCAAATGCCTATGATTTTGATTATATATATAATATATATATGAACATATATATGAATAATATATTCCCAAAAGTAATATGCTAATACTTTCATTGACAAACAACTTGAGTAAAAATGTTCTGTTTATTTATACTAGTTTATATATATATATATATTTATATATGCAGTGTAAAGGTGTAAAGTGCCCTACAAGAAAGATATTTTTTAAAAAAGGAAAAAAAGCAAGGAGCAATCTTCCTACAAAAATAAAAAAGAGAGGATTGTAACCAGAATATATAGGGTAACTGAAAATGATGATAAATGTAAAAAGAATAGGATTTATCATTCATGAAAAAAGAGCAATAATAAGAGTCATTGGTTGTCATATTTTAATATGTATTATTAATTCTTTGAGAATTTCATATATATCATATTTTGATCACAGTTACTTCCCACAATTTTTTGATCCAGCAATCTTCCAGTTTATTTACCCAAAAGAATCAAAATCAGGATCCCAAAGACAGAGCTGCCCCCCTCTGTCTTCACTGCTGTGTTGTTTACAATGTCCAAGATGTGGAAACAATCAAATGTCTACCAAAAGATGCATGGCAAAGAAAATATGAGATATGCAAATAGATGGATAGATTGTTCAACATTTTAAAGGAGGAAGGAAATAATTGAATTTGTGACAATCTAAATGGCCCTTGAAGACATTAAGCTGAGTAAAATGAGTCACACAAAGAAAGATTTTGACATGATACTCTGTTGTGTGGTATCTAAAGCAACCTAACTGGGCTGGGGTGTGGTTCAGGGGAGTATCACTGGCCTAGCATATCCAAAACTCTGTATTCAGTTCCTAGCACTGTGAGGCTTACATGTGTGTGAGCGTGTGTGTGTGTGTGTGTGTGTGTGTGTGTGTGTGTGTGTGTGTGTAGGTAGGTAGATGATAGATAGAGATAGACAGACAGACAGATAGATGATAGATATAGACAAGCAGACAGAGTTAGCTGATAGAGATAGACAGAAATAGAGAGATAGAGGCAGAGATTAGATAGGTAGCTAGCTAGCTAGATAGATAGATAGATAGATAGATGATAAAGTCATCACATAGTAGTTGATCATAGAAGAGGGGGTGCCAGTGGATAGATGTGGGTGCTGTGATTTAATATGAATTAATATTATACAATGTGAAAAGTTCCAGAGATCTCCTGTACATTATAGTCTCTGTTGTTAAATTGCAAATATTGTGCACTTAAAGTTTTGTTGATGGTAGATCACATAATTAATATTCTTGGTCCCCCCAAAGGAAAATCAAAGAGACACAGGAAACTTTTCCAAGTGATAAATGCTATGTTTATTGTGGTGATGGTATCACAGTTGTATACATGTATCCAAGCTCATCAAATTCGAGGCCTTACATATGTGTAATCATTTGCATATAGATTATACACATCTAAATAAAGCTTCAAAAATCTTAAGCAGTGAAGAGATGGAAGAAAAACCTCCTGAGAGAATGATTTCTAAAAAGCAAGAGAAAATGTTCCCATGAATGATGGGAGTTAGTTCAAATGAATATTTTTAATCTCTAAAATATTAAAGACATGGAATATTACCCAAACAGGCAATTTCATACATTGTTGGTGAGAAAAGGACCAGAACATCCCATTTAGTAAATGACAAATTTTTCATCTTTAAAATGTCCGTTTCCCTCCACACATTCATTTATAAGCTTTTGATGCTGTGTCTCCTACAGAGTGTGAAAAGTGTGAAAAGACACAGATAAAAGGATATTCCTTGCAGGTTTGCTCACACAGAAAAATGGAACAGAATGTAAACATGAGTCAAGTGGAAATTTAAGAATAAATAATAGTATTGCCATATCAACCTGTTCAGTGTGAAAATAAGGTAGGAAAAGAACATGCACAGTGTAATCTAATTCTGTAAGACAAACACACATTTGTCTGGGCTGAAACAGTGGAACAGCCATGCAGAAAACCCTTATTTAGGGACAGTGTGGTGACAGAGAATGCCACTTTCTGCTTTACATATTTTTGTTCAGTCTGAATTTTTACAATATGTTTTGAAAGCTGTTGGAACAGAGAAAGACAATAAAGGTTTTTTTTTTTTTAAATAATTTAGAATATGCTCCAAATGCTAACAATGTTATGCCTGATTGCTGGGAATTTGAATGATTTTAAATATTTCTTTTTGTGCCTTTTGTACTTTAAAAAATTATCTACCATGAATATCTTCTCCTTTTCAAGTCAAAAAGTAGGTAAATTTTTAAATAATTATATGCAATTTAAAATGTAGCATATGGTCAAAATCATGTAAAAAAACGTGCACAGCATAAAGCTTCAAAAGACTTACACCTAAAAGCTAATGGTAATTAAATGGGTGGAAGGATTAGAGGAGAGTTTTCCTTCCTTTCCTCATTTGCAATCAACAGCTGAGTGATTTGAAGATCAATGGTTGGAATGACAGTAGATTCGTCATTATTATAATTGATGTGCTCATTAGTACCTAGGCTCTCTCCCCTGGTTTCTTTCAGACTTGCTATTTCCATGCAACAATGTTAATTATGGTGATAAAGTACTGGAGAGAATGGCTAGAAGCAGAGCCAATGGTACCATGGAGACAGCACTACAGAACAGAAAAGTCTTGAGTCCATTGTGTCCTGCCTCCTGCCTTAAGACAAGTAGATTCCTGAGCCACACGGAAGTATTGCTGCCTTTGCTGAAGATGACCCAGGAGACATTCAACAGTTCCCTACAAATAAGTCACCCCACAGTTCTTCAAGTAGCCTTCTGCATCACATTTCCCTTTTCTTTTATAAACAAAAATGGGCAGATATTGTGAGCCAGTACTTTCTAAAACAAAACCCTAAAGTTTATATTTGGAAGGAAGTGGATAAAGAGTGAGAAGAGTGAGCAGGCTGAAGTTCCCAACCCATGAGGTGTTTTGTATTTCAGAATCTCTCAAACGTAAAGACCACTGCTGCTGCCACCATGCTGGTACCCACCACCAAATTTTGTAAGTGGTCCAAGCATAAATTAAAATCATTTATTTTTATATCTCCTCACAGAACAGATTTTTAAAATTCTCCATTCTGAGCCATAGCTTGGTCATATAAACATGATTAAAGTCTGAAAAGGCACAGCAAGAGCTGGAGGGTGCTTAACTCTAAAAGGCTGTTTTGCCTGTTTACTGTTAACTTTTTTCCTAGGTCCTTCAAAAGAAGAGATACAGGTTTTGGCCATGTCGTTGATGTTTCGTTGTATTATGTA
Organism: Peromyscus aztecus; assembly: GCA_902168405.1. Lineage (NCBI taxonomy): Eukaryota > Metazoa > Chordata > Mammalia > Rodentia > Cricetidae > Peromyscus > Peromyscus aztecus. The sequence goes on from CABHPQ010174705.1 coordinate 39,811, forward strand.
GAAGCCTCCTTCATCTGAGGAGTATTTTCTTCTAATGGATGTTCGAGTGTTGCTTCTTAGTTAAGATGTTCCGTCTTCTACTTCAAGAATGATAATTGTATGCTGATTTCACATTCTCTGTTCACATCATCTGCTGTTTCTCTAACTTCAGTTATCTTCCTTCTTCTGTCTTTTTGAGAAACGGCTCCAATTTGTCCATATGTCGCTTGTCTGTCTTCCCTTTCCTCACAGGATCAGTTCTCATCTTCAACTCACGAAAATGTTAGTTCCATCACCACATCCTTCCATCTCCACTTTGACCACACCTGTCTTTTCATTTAGAACTTGCTCATTATAAGCATATATTTCATTTAGTACCAGAAAGTAATGACTTGCACACTCTATTGAGAAGCCCCAAATCATTTCCTAATGACTTGTCCTTGATACTGAAGTGCAGCATCCTGATATAAGTTTTTATTTATCTTTGGAGGGGAAAGCTGGATATAGAAAGTGCAATCAGAGCACATTTTAAGCACAGGTTACCTTCTTTGCAAAAAATCCCTGGCCACTTACCATCCTACAGGATCAAGGTATTTCCTATAAATATGTGACAGAGGAAAATTTTGTGAAGTGAATAAGAATAATGAGGGGGGGGAGGGGAATGGACAGCTGTGGTCAAATCTATTCCAGAAACAGAGTCGCATGACATTCAAAAGGTGTGTTTATTGTGTCGATGTTCAGATGTTCAGATACTTTGAGTTCGCCCTGGGTGTCTATGAACTGGCTGGACCTATCAGGTAGTAATTCCCAGACTTCACTGTCAGTGACAAACATTTTACTGGGCAAAAATATTTCCTAGAAGACACTTTGAGAAACGGTATTCTAATTTTTATACAACCCTCATTCTCATTCATCCAAGCTTTTCTCGGCCCACACGAATAAAATGAGAGGCTTAACACGGCAAACTAGTTATAATACACCAACCCCATAGGGCTGTGCAGAAAAGCCTTGGAGTGTTACAGGGATGAGCATAAGCCAGGACCGGATGTGTGTGCTACACACCTCCACATCATCAGTGCTGCCTACAATCCATCCCAAAGAATGGGGCTCAAAGGGAAAGATGCATTCCATAACAGCAAGAAGATGTTCAGACGTAAGGGAGGCTCCAAGTCCTTCTTCACTCCATGTGCATACAGCAGAGCAATCCAGAAGAAACAGTTACAGTATCTGAGCAAGTTCTATCATGTCAAGGTTGCCTTGGCCTGCCATAGCTCCTAGTTCCTTGTAACAATCAGAGAACAGACAAGGAAGGGCTAAGGGACTCATTGACTTCAACACATTGAGAAGCAGGGAAAGGTAAGCCTGAGGGGTAAAGCAGCTGCAGATGGCCTGCCCAGAGGGGGCTGCACCAAGTCTGGAGCCCAGATCCTCTATGCTCCCCATGCCAGATGCTGCTACTAATAAATAACTCACCAAATGTAAATTAAAGAATGTCTCAGTACAGGGTTGGAGAGATGGCTCAGCAATTATGATCACTGGCTGCTTATCCAGGAGACCTGGGTTCCATTCCCAACACCCACATGGCAGCTCACAACCGTCTCTAACTCCAGTTCCAGGGGCGCCAGTGCTTTCATCTGGCTCCACCAGCAATGCACACACACACACACACACACACACACACACACACACACGGTATAGGGACATGCAGGCAGGCAAAACATAAAATAAAAATAAATCTTTTTAAAAAAGACCATCTCAGTCCATTTTCTGTTGCTCACAACACAACAGCATAGACCAGGTGAGATGTAAAAAAGGAAGGTGGGCTCTGGCACAAGTTCTTATGTGAGTTCAAGGCTTCCTGTGACATAATCCTAGGGCAGTGCAGAGCAAAAAGCAGAGGCAGCATCCGTAAGAGACATACTCTTTTTTTTTTTTTTTTTTTTTTTTTTTGGTTTTTCGAGACAGGGTTTCTCTGTGTAGCTTTGCGTCTTTCCTGGAACTCGCTTGGGAGACCAGGCTGGCCTCGAACTCACAGAGATCCACCTGCCTCTGCCTCCCGAGTGCTGGGATTAAAGGCGTGCGCCACCACTACCCGGCGAGACATACTCTTGAGAAGAGCCATGAACTCATTGACCTAACTTCTTAAAGGAGAATTATCCGTTTTTGAGGGCTGGGTCCTAATCACCACTTAAAGGCCAACCCTGTAAATCTCCAGAAAAATGGTCAAAATGCTTTTTTTGTAGAGAACAAAGCATGTCTAAATAACAGCAAAGATCAAATACCAAAGCGGGAGCACTTTATTATAATGTTTTATCATTCTAAAATAATTGCAAAACTGAAAGCTTTTTATCCTCCCCATTTGGTCAGATAAAAAAATAAAGTATGAATGTATTCATTTATTCAGGGAGTATTTACAGAGCATCTGCTGTATAACAGGCACTCTATTGGGGGCTTGGAGTTTAGTGGACAATTTTGATATCATCTCAGCATCTTGATGGGGAAGACTGAGGCTATCATCAAAATAATCAGATAAGCAAATATTACTGGGTGGATTCTAACAGCGGATATAAGTACCAGATACATAGAGAGACAAAGAAAGCTGACATATAACGACTACACAGAACTAATAGTGAATCATAATCCAAAGACTTAAAAGATCTTATAAAAACAAGACTATTTTTGTGACCCTCCTTGTTTGTTTTCTATTGCTGTGGTAAAACACTGACCAAAAACCACTCGAGGAGGAAAGGGTTTGTTTGGCTTACAGCGGCAGTCCATCATCAAGGGAAGTCAAAGCAGAAGCTGATGCAGAGGCTATGGAGGGGTGCCGCTGACCGGCTTGCTCCCTATTGCTTGCTCAGCCTGCTCTCTTATACAACCCAGGACCACCAGCCATGGAATGACACAGCCTCAAATGGACTGACCTCTCCCATGATCAATTAAAAATTAAGAAAATGCCCCAGAGACATGCCCATAGGCCAATCTGACGGAGGCAGTTCCTCAGCTGAGACTCCCTCTTCCCAGGTGTGTCAATTGTGTCAACTTGATAAAAGCTATGACAGTCACCTGGGAAGGCCACTTGTCAGAGAAGTGGTAGTAGAGATGATAATATCAACACTTGTCATGCCATGCCTTGAAAAGGGCTCGGGGGTATGTGGAACCCGTAAGAACGGTTTTTCACTAATTTCCTATTTGGAAAACCAAAGCGAATCCCTCACCAGCTTTAGTCATGCAGCTATTATTATAAAAACAAATAGGTATAGGGAGACCTCAGCTGAATTTCACCTCTGAGATCATAGGCAGGGATTTGAGGGACCTCTTTGCCCCATAGTTTGTTTAATGTTTATAGGAGACTTCTTAGTAGATCGTGGAAGGTAACTCAGAGCAAGGGAAGAAGTAAAGCCCATAATGTTAATTTCCAAAGATTCAAGGAGAAAGACCACCAACCCAGATCATCAGGGCCAAATTAATTAAATCAAGAGATTAATTAAAGCATGCTTTTTAACTCATGTACATGGCCTGCCTCCCCCTAAGGTATGTGAGGAAGACAAGGTGGTTTTTTTTTCTTTTTTTTTTTCTTTTTTCTTTTTTTCTTTTTTTTTTTTTATAGCTCAGTGATGGGGGTTTCTAACTAGGGGGTGGTGGCAGACAAAATAGGTGGGGTTATAGGAGAACATGAACATAACAAGTTGGTCATAATGACTGCAAGGTGGTCATAAGGTAGTCATAACAACAGGTCATTATAACAATCTTTTGAAACAAAGGTAGGGTTGCAAGATGGTTATAACTTTTGAAACAGAGACACAGTTGCTGCTTCCTCGAAGATGCAGTACAGAACCATTTGTGGTTAAGGTTACAGGCAGGGCATAGCCCAATCCTTGAGAAACAGAGGTTTCATCATAAATCATTTTCCTTTACTATCAGATGGCTTTTAAGCCTAGGATGGAGGCAGGCTGGTTCATCAAGCCGAGCTGAGTGAAAGCCCTACCTCCTTTGCCATTTCTGGGTGCTTACAGAAATGCTAGCTTGTACTTCCTGGATTCCACCAACCATGAAACAGGGAATCAAGCACATGGTTCTGGCATCATCACCCACCCTGCTCTCCATACCACAGGCTGTGTGCACCATTAACATTGGCATTCTTCACTCTCTGTGGTCTGAGGAGACTCACAGCTACTTCCCTGGAAGCTGGTGTGTGGTTCTGGAAAGAGACCACAAAGCCCCCACCACATGGAGCCTTAGTTCTCTTTCTTTTAAAATCCCCACTTGAAAATTAAAGAGGGTCACAAGCTTTAAGTCTGACACATCAGTAAGAGCAAAAGAAGAAGTGCCTACCTTCCTTCCCTCCCTCCCTGTTTTCTGCTTTATAAGTGATCTTTTTTTTCTCACTAACTCAATATTGCATCCTAATTCGCCTGGGTCTGAGTACATCATGGGCAAGCCAAGGAGTGGGGCAGGGGGTGATGACTGAGGTTGATTTTAGCTCAAGCCTCTCAGGAGTCCATCCTCATAATAGATGCACCACTGTGAGAGGAAACAGGGGGAGCTGGGACTTCAGTGACTTTGGTCAGTAGGGGTGAATTCCAGGAGGCTCCCCAGCATCAACCCTGACCTATGCAAAAATAAGAAAAAAAAAAAACAAAAAACAAATGATGAGAAAAGGGCTGGCATTGCAAGTGTGCACGCCTGCCAACAATTCACACACTGCTGGGGGGCGCTCTGCTGGAAACCAGCATTTCATTTGCAGCTTCATTTGCAGTAGAAAAGTTGCTACGTGTAATAATGTCAGCCACTGACAGTTGGGAATCAGTGGCTCCTGGAGTGAGGCCCCACCAAAACAAGCAATTTTCACTTTGCAAGGCAGAATGACCCTGGGAGCTAGGTGCTGGAGAGGAAAGGAAGTGTGGGTGTCTGTTGGGGCAGGTTTGGGCAGGGTGTCCGTGGGGCTTCTGATGGCTGTTTCTGGCCAGCGCGGTTCTTGCCACTTGCAAGCTCTTCACACCACAAACACATCGCTTTTGTGGTTTGAGGAGCTCTCAGGAGCCTACCCATCTTTCCTGGAGGCGGAAAGAGGAGGGAGGATGGCAGGCAATGAAAAATAGCAAGTGGAAGAGACCGCTGTATAAAGCAACAAATAGAGCCTCAGGTGGCCCCAGGAGTGCTGGTATCTGTCTCAGATCTGCCACAAGCCAGACAGCGATCACAGCTGTCAGAGCTCACTGGGTGCAGATGGTGCAGGTGGCTAAGGGCAGACAAGGAAGTCTTGGTAGACTTCCCTTATGTTTCTCTCAACTTTCTATGCTTAGTTACTCCAAACTCGGAAAACGTGGAGAGAGGAAATGGGAAAGGGAGAAGATGGGCAGCGAGCGAGTGAGCATTCGCTCCAAAGGAGAGGCAAGAAGGCTGGCAAAGGAAGGCTTGCGACCATAAAGAAAACATCCACACAGATCTGCGGAAGGTATTCCTCGCCGAGCGCTAAGTTCCCTAAAGTAATCATGATTACCATCATTATCATAAACAACTGAAGTCCTGATTAACTTTGTAAAGGGCAGCATCCGGCGGATGACTCAGAAATGCCCTTCCTCCCACCCACTTTCTGCTCCGGAACCCAAGAGGATCCCTCCTCTGCGAGTGCACAGCTCCTTCTCTTCACAGAGACCCTTGCTTTGGGGGATCTTAGGGAAGAAAGTGGAAACGCTTAAGTACCCTACCCAGGCTATGAATCTAGACAGATGGTGTTTGGAGGCTTAGTGTAGAACAATCCAGAAGATCTGAGGCCACCCTGCAGAGAAGGTTCTGAGCATCACATCCTCCGCTCTGAGGCCTTAGCACTCTGTTCATTCTGAGGGGCCATACCTGGTACCTGCTGGCTGCTTGAGACTGGAGGGCTACGTATGGACTTAAAGTTTACATTTTCACGGAAGACTTTTTGGCTTCTCTGCCCTATTAAATCTCTACCAGCTCAGCTGAACTCGCTCGACAGCCATTAGCTCACCTGACCCTCAAGGATCTGCTGACTGTTGATGCTTTTGTTTCTCTGGGTATCAACCTGGCCTCTTTTCCTCTCCGGTTCTGAGCTGTGGCATAGCTTGTTGAGTCTGAATTTCAGACCTCTAACAGTTTCCTGTAATGTTCGCAGGAGGCCCAGAATTCCCTGCAACACCCAACACAGGAAATGTCTGGCGATCCTCTTGTGAGAACCCTTCTGCTTTATTTAGAATACGCTACAGAGTCTAAAATGTGGTACTGGTGCTGTGTGACCCACTGAAGGACAATTGCTGCAAAGAAGTCAGATTCCAACTTTTGCAAGGGATTGACAAGCTTAAAAATGAAAAAAACAAAACAAAACAAAACAAAAAAACAAAAAATGATCCAAACCATGTCATTTCTCACAAAGGCCTGCAAGTCATTTGGAATTACCAGTTAAAATAAATAATAAAAATATTGTGAGAAGATCCAAATTTAGAATAAGCTAATCCTAGTGATTTAGATGAATAGGATCATATTAGCATGTGGCATCGTGATGCTGACTGAAGAGCAAGGTGGATGTGAACCTGAGAACAATGAGAAAGGAACCATCTCAGAAGCCCAGATGAGAAACCAGGCGGCTGCCTCTTTTAAGAACTGCCAACTGGGGAGATTTTTAAAGCAGTTCTCTGGATACAGATATTGTGAAAATGCCCCCAAGAAAGTCTATAAACCACCCCCTGAGAAGGGACTTACAGTGAATTCACCAATCAGCACTAGGAGTGTTGTATCCTTGAAAACCCCAGAGACCACCAAGGAGCTGGTTTCTGATGCAAGCATATAAGGGTCCTTTTATTGTCAGGTTCAACCTGGGCTACCACACAGCAGATGGACTGAAAAAAGCAGTGGCCATGAGCCCAGGTATATAGAGTTTTTATAGGGAAAAACCACAAGCCAGGAATTATGTGCTTGGGATTGGGTAGAAGGGATATGGGGCAAGGTGATTTTTTTTTTTTGAAACTATTGGCTAGACTTTTGGTGAGAAGCCACATTTGAAACTATTGGGTTAGACTTTTGGTTGGGAATCACAACCTGCTGAACAGGATTGTCTGGATTGGTCAGTGGGATTATCCAGATATCTTCAAGTAACCTAAATGGCAGGCAGAATGTCTGCAGGAACATGCTGCTCTGTATCTGTTCCAGTTGTCATGGCACATTCCTGAGGTCCTTCCTGGAACTGAGTATAGCAGGTGGTCTAAGATGGTGGCCCTACCCTAAGATGGGGTCTGTATTGACTTCACAGGAGAAGGGTAGCAATTTCCTTAGATAGATATTGAGAACAGCTGTATTTGTAGAGGATCTAGATTTTGGTGTCTAGGTTTTTGTTCTGTTTTCATTCTGCAAAATTGCTCCATTGCATTTTTTTAAACATATAAATACAGTAATTTTTGCTACCATACATTGTTTTCATGGAGTCAGGTTTTGCTTGAATGCATTTATGTGCATCATGTGTGTGCTGGGTGCCCATGGGAGTCAGAAGAGTACATTGGATTCCCAGAACTAGAGTTACGAATGGTTCTGGGCCACCATGTGGGTGCTGGGAACTGAACCTGGGTCTTCCGCAAGAGCAGCCAGTACTCTTTAACTGCTGAGCCATTTCTCCACCCACCCACACCATGCCCAACTTTTCTTTCTTGGGGAGAATGCATAACAAACCCGCTGTGTGTTCAAAATGGATCCCTGGCAGCCAGGAGGCATGAAGCAGGTTTGGAGTACTTCTCACACAGGGGGTCATGTATCTCTGCATTAAAAACACCAGGAATCTTTGCTGAAAGTACTGATTCCCAGGGGCCTGGAAAGGTCTTCTCATCTTGGACTGAGGCCCAGAAATCAGAATTAAGAACCAGCATTTTAATATGAATCACTGGTAACTATTTTCTAAGGCTAGATGAAAAATTTCCCACCCCAAATCCTCTTCTATTGATGATCTTTGTGGCTATCCTATTAGGAAATAGGCTCTATGACCCCACTCCTTCAGTCTGGATACAGATATAGATGTTTCCAATAAGAAAGCACTATGGAAGTGACATTCTGAGGTTTCTGACGCTCATAAGAGCAATGACTTTTCTTCTTTCTTCTCTCTAGCCCTCTTGCTTGGAGTTCTGAGCCTCCATGAGTCCACCAATGACAAGACCAACAGAGCACTGTTTGAGGTTTTTAGTCTTGACCAAGAATAAGAGAAACAGGAGATCTCACAAACTTCTCAACCATGAGGGGGTAGGGAGATCATAGCTATAGAACAAAATAAATGAGAAGAAGGAATGGGTTAAAAAATGGGAAGAATGTTTGCCGTTTCACTGAAAATGGGCAGAGAATTCTGCTCCCTCCCCCACAAATACTCTTTTCTCAGTTCTTTCTAGCCATGGCAGCCATCAACAGTCATAGTGATGGAAGATATATTATTTAGAATGAAGATAAAACTATAATGAAGTTAAAGTTTGCCTGGAGATCACTCTGGCAGGTATCTTAGATCCAAACAACTCCAATACACCTTTAGAAGGACTTCTGGCCTCTGGCAGCCTGTCCTCCAAGTTGAACAAGGCATGGTAGGGATTCATCTAGGCCACATAGGCAGTATGTAGGAGTGGAGCCAGAGGTCCCTCTAGCATTCTAGTGGATACATCCCATCTTCAAGTCATTGCAAATATTTGAGTGAGGGGACCCCAGATGATTCTACCCAAAAGGACAAGCCCTCCCAAACACTCGAAAGATTAAGAAAAATACTGACACTTACGTTGTAATGACATTAGTGTTAACTGTAATCATTTATTTTCTCCATTAATTTAATAAAATATTTCTATTTTATTAATGATCTACTATTGCCATATTCCTCTAAAGATTTAAAGATCTAGCAAATACCAAGAACTCTCTCAGTGTCATAGATTGTATGTTCTAAGGGTGGCAGGGCAAGTCTGGGGTGAGTGGTGGCAGGGTATATCAAATGTTATATTATTGTATTACATTACATTAATAGCATAACATAAGGTAACATTAAACACCGTGAAGACAAGAAAACAAGGTGTTGTGACAGGGAGGCACTGCTGTACGTTAAGCGGTCAACAAAGGCTCTTATGGGAATTGCTTGGGTGGAGCCCAGTGTTTACTTTGCTGGGGCTTCCCTAAAAAGCAGTGCAGCTGCTTTTCTGCACAGAAATGTGTTCTCTGGTACTTCTGGAGACTTGCTGGCTGTCACTCATGGAAATCAGAATAGTACGTCAGATCCCCGGAACTAGAGTTACAGATGGTTCTGTGCCACCACGTTACTAGTTTGTCTAGGTTGGAGGAGGCATCTCCTTGATCTCTGCCTTCCTCACTGGGCACTCTTCCTGTATGGACATCTAGAGCCCAAATTCTCCTTTTTATATAGGAACTCATCTAGCTTGGCTACCTCAATCATGATCCTATATTGGAGCAAACATACCTTCTGGGTTATGGGGCTAGGACTCCAGCATGTAAATTTTGAGGAGGAAGGACACAATTTAATTTTTAATTAGCTTTGGAAGATAGACATCCAGTGATATAATAATAGCAGACTGTGGACATAGCAGAAATAGAAATTAAATCAATTAGGCAGTCAAGAAGAGACCAGTGGTCCATGATTGGCAGGTTGGAGTATCAGCTCTATTACCACCCTGAACAATACATCAGCTGTACTCAGGAGCTGGAGGAGCTCAGCTGTTGTATGCAATCAGGTCCACTTTCAACTCATTCCCAGCTCATTCTCCTCTGCGTCCACACTGGCACAATTCTAGCAGGCCTTTATTTTCCTGTACATTATTACAATTGTTTTTATTGACTTTTAGACTTGTAGAATATAGTCTTCCTTTGACATCCATCCTGGGAACCACCCATGGAATCATTTTCCAAACCCAAAATCTGATCCAGTCCCACCCATCCTAAATGTCCTCCATTATCTTGCTGTAATGTATAGAACAGAATACTCCATGTCCTACATGTTTATCAACCCAGCTGAATTAATACAGCCAGCTCCTCCAAACTTTTACCTACCATTCCCCAGACTCACCGAGCTTCTTCTGGGGCTTACTTTTGTTCATAATTTCACACTTTTGCCATTTTTTCTTCATAGACACTGTATCATTCAAAGAGGCAGTTCAAATAAGAATACATCTCATTAAACAAACAAAATTGTCATCCTTCCTCACCGTCTGCTGGATGTCTCCTCACTCTCCTGTGCCTGGGCAGAATGAACCATTCCCCTGCCACTGTTTGCTTAGTATTTTGATTAATATTTATCACTCTGGATAACATTTGTTTGCATATCAGTCATTCGTCTCCCTTGGTCATGACGAATTCTCTAAGACTCTAGTATAGCAGGCATTCAGTAGATGACTATCAGCCCAATTTACTGGAATATGAATAAAGGCATGAATCATGGTCCTTGGGTCACCCTCATAACAATCACTACCCTCTGGTCACTGATACCACAGGAATAGCAAGAGTGACCACATAACACCCTTATGGGTGTCTTTGTTACCATCAAGATGGTTTAGTACATTTGGTACCTAGACACAAATTCAAGTCTCAACATTGTCACAAACCATAATGCTTGTGTTCAGACCATCTTTAGTCTTTCTGTGCCTTAGTTTTTCATGTGTAAAATAGACATTTGATCAGGCTAAACTGTGGTTCTTTCATTTGTTGAAAACTTGTCATTAGACTCATCTTTTACACTTAAGCCAAAGTTCTTATAATAGCTTTGTGCCTCTCTTCTTGTTCTACAGTCTTAAGGGGTGCAGGTGTAGGGGTGCTGTGAGATCCTCCTCTATGTTCCCCACTTCCTGTATGAGATCCTCAGATGCCCATGTGACCTACAGCAGACTTCAATCCTGTGTGTCAGTCGGAAACGCTTAAGGGTGTAGATTCAAACACTTCTGTATTTTACTCATGAGCTCTTGGCTTGTGGTAAATTGAAGGCGCTTCTCTAAAAATCCCCAATGTAGGAAGCGGTGCTGAACTTTCCTCCCAGCCTCCTGGACTCTCTTCCATTAATTTCCTTCAGTCCTCATTAGCATGTTTCTCCTGCAGACTTGGAAAGCTGGAGAAATTCTTGCAGCTAATTTAACACCTGCAGGTTTTGAGAGTTGGTAGAGAAGATGCATCAATAAAATAATCACTTGCTTTTTCTCTCCGAGATTTTAAATGCAAACCCTTTAAAGGTTAGACTTTTGTTACGATTTCTATTTGTGTTTTCACATCAAGTCATATGTTAATTAATGCTCTTGTCTTTTCAAATGTAAAGAGATGAAAAAACAAGTCAGAATTTTGACATATGAATGGAATGGCCATCTAGGAGAAGTAGGCTCACGTTACAGATGCAGACTTGGGCTTTTCTTTTTCCACAGAGCTACTGACCACCTTAGAAATCTCCCACAATGCCAAAGGCCAAATACAAGTATGACCCAGTCTATGGGCATTGGGGGCACAGGTGGAAGCTGGGAAGCTGTCTGCTTTAGTGGAGGGAATGGGTTTAGAGTGTAACCAAGAAGGGGTGGGTCGGAAAATCATAAGAGGCTTAAAGCACAGGTGTTGCTCAGTGTGCCATGGGGTGTGTCCAGATAATCCCGTCCTAAACTGAGGCTATCTTAAGTATCTTAAGTAGAAAATGCAGTGCATAGATCTCACCTTCCAAACATCCCAGCCTGACAGCATGATCACATGACTGCTTGGGAGCTGTGCCTGCCGCTGCTGCCCAACACTGTAAGGGGTTTATTCTTACACATTGCTAGCCTTGGAGCAGAGCAAGTTCAAAATCTGCAGTCAGTTTCCTACTGAATGCCTGTTATGTTTGTCCCATCACAAAAGTGGAGCCACCCAAAGTTGAGAACTTTCCGTGCAGTGTTTGTGAGGCATGGCTATGAGGGTGCAGAAGCTTGGTCTTCAAAACACCAAACCAAACATTAACAAAACCCAGGTGAGGGGCAGGAATGCTGTCCAAGAGCATTTGAAGGAGAGATTTTGAGTTCCTGATGGAAGGAGGAACTGTTACTAGGTAGACCAAAAAGCTACTCTAGTGGTACCCTTAGAGCAGGGCACTATGGGATAATTCTCAGGAGGAGCTGACCAAGTTGTTGGAGTGGGCTATGTGTTTGACAGACAGTCCCTCCTCTGAGACTTCTTAAAACATAGCCCTTAGCATGTGGAGAAAGATGCCAGACAGAGACTAGGAGAGTCTCATCCTAGGAGCACCCAAGAGCAAGAGGAATCTAGTTATACTGGAAGTATCATGTGGAAGATTATGGGAGTTAGAAAAGTAACAGAGTAGAGATGTGCCCATAGCTCAGTCAGGTGAAAACACTAATAGCCAGGAGCAGTTTGGAGACACAGAGACTGTAGGACCCAAGATAGACAAGGAAGACATTAGTAATGGGGGGCTACAGTGAAGCTGTTACAAGCACTTTAGGGAGAAACCCTAAACTGACTAGGCTAGGCCACTCTGTAGCTGGAGAGTTTCTCGCTGGGTCCTGTGAAGCCCCCTGCAGTCCCACAGCCCACTTATAAAATAATCACTCAGAAGCTTATATTACTTATAAACTGTATGGCCATGGTAGGCTTTTTGCTATCTAGTTTTTATATTTTATATCTAGTTTTAAGTTATCCTATTTCTATTAATCTATAAGTTGCCACGAGGCTTGTGGCTTACTGGTATTTTAATATCTGCTTCTCATGGTGGTGGCTGGCAGCATCTCTTTACTCAGCCTTTCTGTTCCCAGAATTCTCCTCTCTCATTGTTTTGCCTATACTTCCTGCCTGGCTACTGGTCAATCAGCACTTTATTTATTAACCAATCAGAGCAACACATTCAGAGCATACAGAACATATCCACAGCTCTACTCATTCCAGGTAAGTCATTCAGGAGGTGCTTAATGGTTAAAAGCCAGGAAAGGAGATTTAATCAATGTGGCCACCTTGGGAAATACTTATAAAAGGATTCAGGGAACTCCAAGTCCATCTTCAATGGGACCTTAGGCTTAATGAATTAGCCAGGGGTTGAGGTAGACATGATCAAACATCTTACTCAAGCTGTGGTCAGGTTGGTAATTACCCCAGTTCTGACTCTGCGAGGTGGTTTGAAGACACCCTTTTTGCTTGAGGGGGTCAGGGAGTATAAGGAAGGGCAGTGGAGGGGGAGAACAAATGAGAACAAAGTATATAAGGTCATGACCCCATCCAACCCTATAAGGGAGGAGTAAGAGTAAAAGCAGACCACCCCCACTACAAAGTCATGCGCCTCCAGAGCTAACTTGGGGAGACAGAGATTTTAAAATGGGACATCTGTTTAAAACCTTGATGCTACCTTAATTTCTAAACTAAGAGTGAAGAGAAAGTTCAGTCATTTGTCTGGGTTCTGGCTATAGGAATGGGAGGGAGATTCAACAGAGTATGGCTGAAGACATGGATGAAAAACATCAAGTGACAAGAGTTCTGAGTGCTTCTTTCGGGAAGTCATGATGGCATCAGGGTGTAAGGAACACATGTGACCATTAGTAAACACACACAAGAGGCATAGTCAAGTTTATTAACAATTCTCCATCGCCTAACTTTTCTTTCCCCAGCTGCACATACAAAGCACCTGTTAAAAAAGTATCTCCTGACTACTTAATGTCAACCCTTATGATCACAGTGTCTCCTATGAAAAGGCAGGGCTTCCCAGAATTCCCAGTTCCCTCCCACCACGCTCACCTGGTACTTCACACACCAGCATGGAATTAAGATTTCAGACTGAATTTCTAGGAGGAAACAGAGGGAATGACATTGGTTATCTGGCCCCATTTACTTTTTCCTTTTGCAGCTTTCTTATTTGTGATACCCATCTTTCCATTTCTAGTTTGAAAATTGTCTTGTAAAAATACTTCATACATTATAGTTCCTTGTCATACATGATACAAGTAATTTTTTTTTTTTGGTTTGCTATTTCTCGGGCCTTATTTTTATTACTATAAACTTTTAAAAGTTTGGAAGCTCTCACTTGTCAATCTTTTCTTCCCAAGCACACTTTTTTTTAAAAGCCTTGTGTGTTACCTCTCCTTCTAGTCCTCAGCTTTCCTGACTGTGTGTTGCCCATGCCAGCCTTTCTCCTGTATTTGCCCTTCGTTTTATGGGAGGACTTCTTCTCTATGAGGAAACAGGTTCTTCACATATAAGAAATAAAAACACATACTGATTGGGTCCTTGTTTATCCATGAAGGTCTTTGTTGTTCTTGTCCTTAAATGTTGTTGATAGCTTGGCTGGGTATAGAATCCAAAACAATGTCTCCTTGGAAATTTGAGTTATATTATTGATTTTCTGCCTAGAACCCAGTGCTCCTGATCAGAAATGGCTGTTGGTCTATTTATCTTTCCCTGAGTTATTTCCTCTTTGTATCTCTAGAAGCTTTGAGGAAATTCATTTTATTGTGTAAGTTAGGAAGTCTTTGCTTGGTGGTTCTCTAGGTGTGACATTTTCTTATATGTTCTACTTTATTCTCAGTAGACATTCTGTCTTAAGAGTCTATTGTCTGTCAGCTCCAGGGATTTATTGTTGTGTTTAATTTCTCCAATCATTTTAAATTTTTTGATTCCTCCTTTTCTTCCTGGAAAGTCTTTTAGATTGGTCTTAGTCTCTGAGGTTTGCTACATGTGCATCCACAGTTTCCATGTGCACATTTTGCTTTCCTTTTTGCTCCAAGTTCTAAAATTCTTGACCTTACTTTCTATTCAACAACTTGGTCATCATCTTTGTCCAGTTTTCACCTCCATCTGGTGCAATCTAAATTCCATAGTGATATAATTTCAAAAATTCCTTCTTGTTAAATGTTGTACCAGGTTTAAAATATTCTTGGGTTAATGTCTTTCCAAAAGGCATTAGTCTTAATCTGTAGTTACAAATATTTTCAAGCCGTTCAGCAGAGATCTGAATATTTTAAAATAATTCTAACCTTCTTCCTACAGATTATATCTTTTACTTCTTTTCTGAGATTACCAAGTTTCCACTGATCCTTCCATTTCTTTTTCCTGGTACTTTATTATTTTTTTCTCATGCCTTGCAATCTTTCTCAGTAAGTGCTGTAACTTAAATGACATGTATAGGTAGGTGATGTACATTTTTCTCAACAGTTGTCCATGTTTCTTTCACAAAAGGCCTCTTCCTTAAAGAGAAGGACTAAATATGAGACCACAACCAGCAAATATGACAGCCTGCCTTGGACTGTGTGGAGACCAGGAACAGGGAAAGGTTGAAGATCCCCATAATTTTTCCCATGCCAAACTCTTTTGGGAGGGGCACTCCTTTGCTATTTGTCTTGCTATTTCCTCAACTCCCTTTCTAGAAACCTCCAAGTATAGATAAGGCTATGATAACTATTTGTCTGTTTTTGTCAATGAGGGCCGGCATTTGATGCCTCTTTCCTTGATTCTGGCATGCTCTGTAAGCATTTTGATTCAGAATACAACCAAAGTGATGCTATCAGTTCTGGGTCTCAGCCAACTCTTCTTCCCTGTGTCTTAGAACACTTATTATGGAGAATCCATCTGGCATGTAAAACACCCAATTATCCAAAGACTACCATAGTGTGAGGAAGCCCAAGCAGCCACAGGAAGTTGTACAGAAATGAAAGATGACCAGACTACAGATTTTCTAGATGCTTGAATGGCTTGCTCCCAGGCACATGAATGAGGAAACCTACTCCACCAGCCTCATCTCATCTCTGCCAGGACCTGATGGAGAAAACCACCAAGCTGAGTCCAGTCAACCCACAAAAAGGTAAGAGTTGTTAATAAGCCATTGTCCTAGGCATTACCTTTTAAAGTGATTTTTTCAAAGCAATAATTTATTGTTACATAGTTTTCATTGCAACAGAGTGACAACTTTCATCATGAAGTCTTCTCAAGCTGCTTTTTCCAGAATACAATAGTAGCTGTCATCAACTCACTTTTGGAGGTAAGAACCCCTTGGGAGGGTTAAAACATAGTCTTTCTATAAAAGACTTGAAGATGAATGCTAAGTCTGTTCTTCCATTTGAAAGCATTAACTTGGCCTTCCTTTTGTCTTTGAAAGGTCCTGAGCTTGGCTCTTGTGCTCTGACTGTTATATGTTTGCTTTATTTCTGTCTATTGGATAAAATCAGACACCCTCCATGAAGCCCTCAAAATTTAAGAGTTAGTAATCCACCCCTATGTCCCCATGTGTGCTCTGTGGTGTGTGTGTGTGTGTGTGTGTGTGTGTGTGTGTGTGTGTGTGATTTCCAGGTAATCCTGGGAAGAAATCGTAGTGTATGCTCAGCTCAGACTGCCATCTTGAATCAGAAGCCTAATGAATTCTAAAACAATACACAATGGTAAGAAGGCTCATTATGTATTTTATTTACTTCATCTTCATTTTGAACAGTGTTAGGAGCACAGAGCAAGCGAAGAGTGTCCTTTGCCTACTAATATTTTATACAAATAATTATCTAGGGGAAATTCATCCAAAAAGTATACTGCAATGAAAATCTCCAGGAGAAAGTACTACGTTGTCTAATAGAGTTGAATCTGGTCCTGTTTCTCACATACAGACTTGAGTAGTGGAACAGACAGTGCAGATAGTGAGAGGACATATGATTGTACCCCCAGGATGAAAGTTCTACAGTTAAGTCCTTGATGTTCTGTGAACCTGAGGACTTTATGTTATAGATTGCAGGCCCTTTGAGTGAAACAAGAAAGTGCCAGAATACTAGCTATCTTTTTGCTTGATTATGTTGAAGATAAGAGATACACCTTTGGTATGTGACAGGAATTGGGCAATGGCCCCTGCCAGGCTCTAGACTGAGTTCAAAGGCCCCCCTCTAGGAGAGAGAGGTGTCAGCAAGTGGCCTGATTCCACTTTTCTAGAAGCCATGAGACTTCCATTAATTCGGTTGCTTGTCACGCTTGTCAGAGTTCCCTCACAGATGCAAATAACCCTTATTTAGATAGTAGGGGCTTAATTGGTTCTCTTTCTATTTTTAATGCACTAATCCTCCGGTCTCTAAAGTCTGGGCTAACATTTGAGGGAAGGGCATTGAGACCAAATAGAAAAAAAACTATCAAGACGGACAATGTAACAGCAAGGGATCAGCCGGTTTTGACAGGACCAGAAGTACTGAAGTTCCTGAGAGGGACAAAATGTTGGTCTCTCTTAAAACTGACATATTTTGTATATTTGTTGATCCATTAATTGAGAAGAACACTTGACCATAAGGGTAGTTAAGCAATCAAGGAAGGGCACAGGCATTGGGGACCCAGTTCTTACTTTTGGATCATTGAACTGACCCAAACTTTAAACATTCCATGCAGGAAAACCAAAGCCTCATAATTCACACATGTAGTCTTTTTAGATGGCCCTAGATCTTTCCTGTTGTTTTTGTTAATATTCAGATGAGCTTATTAGATGTTTCTTCCTCCAGCAGATTATCAAGTTATACCTTCCTACTGACACATTCCTTCCTGAGTTTCCAGTAAGTACAATGTTCTCAGATGTTGTATTATTTTCAGTGATGTCTGACCATGTTGGGCTGGCGCCTAACACAAATATTCCTTTGACCTACCTCTTAATCTGGCCATGTTCTCTCCTGACTTTCTGAAGAAAAGAACCACAAGATATGAGTCAGTGATGGCTTAAGATGGATCAGACACAGACCCACCCCCCAAAAAATCAATAGAGCTTGGGAGAATACCATTGTTAAAACCTTTTAAGGCTCCTGTCTGGATAGACTCACCATGATTTTCCTCCAACCTTTCTCTTAGAGCAGGTATTTTCAAACTTGAATAGATTCGTGAAATCACCTCGGGAAATCAATTAAAAAATCAGATGAGAAATTGTGATTCATGGTTCCAGAGAAAGGGCTGGAAATGGCATTTTTAATAAGGACACTCTCCCCCCCTCCACACCACACTAGCAAATGTTGATGCAGGTGGAACACTGACTCCATGCTGAGAAATGATAGGCACACATTAAATATAGAAAGCCCTGAACAGCATGGAAAGCTAGATGTACTTACTTACTATGAGGAAGGTCTTCAGAAGGAAATGCACACTTATTCTGTTATGGAGGGCAGGGGCAAGGACCTTTCTGCCAAAAGGGGATGGATGATGGATACTGAGAAGAAGTTCAGATTAACTCATCGCTGCTTGTCCTAGACAGCCACATAAGGAGAGGCTAGAGAATAAATGGGTATGCTTAAAAATAGTCCTTGGGGGACTAATGGGTAAAGGTACCTGTTGCCAAGCCTGACTGAGTTCAACCCCAGGGACATACATGATAGAAGGAGAGAACTGACTACTGCAAATTATCCTCCGACCTTCATCCACATATCATGGCACTTGACACATGCATGCATGTGCACCTGTGCACTCTTGAACACACACACACACACACACACACACACACACACACACACGAACCCACAATACGTACAAATTAAATACATCCAATTAAAGTGTAAAAGAAACAACGTTTAGTACTTGAGGAAAATGATCCCATAATAGCCAGGAAGAGAGACAATTCCCTCAAAAGAAAGAAGGTTCACAGAAGACACTGAGTTTAGCCATCAAATGTATTGTGTCCTTAGGAGAACCATCCCAGGAAAGGAAAATGAGAAAGAATCAGCTGAGATGTGTTATGTCAAGATGGTTTTACCTAAACTTCCAGGTCTGATCAATGGCTAGTGCTCCCAGGGGCATTTTGTTAAGAAAGACTGTAAAGCCATTTCTAAGAAGCTTAGAAGAAGAGTAAACATTGATTGATTAGTTATGTCTGCCCTGGGCAAGCAAGACAATCAGGTGCATCCTTCCCTGCAATCTCTGTTTATAATATTATCAGAGTTTCACTATAGCATGAAGAATCAATCTCTCTCTCTCTCTCTCTGCAATTTCTAGATGAGGGAAGATTTGTCACATGAACAATTATAAATACATTGAGATTATGTTTACATTGCTAAAGATGGCAGCCTTGCTAAGAAACTGACAAGTGCTTGTCTGGTAGAAATGTAGGCCCTTTGCGCTCATCCACTGCTCATCACCGGATTCTCTGAGTCAGGTCTTAAATCCTCCTTCATTCTTTGAGTTCTATGAAGAAAGATATGTAAGCTGGTCACTTTGAGTGGCCCTTCATGTCTGTAATTAGTAGGCACTGCCCCCTCTTATCTCAGTGATCTCCTGGTTTCAAACCACAAAAATGAGCTGCATTTCCTGAGTGGGTGGTTGGGTATGCTTACCTTCAAAGAGCAGCCTCTTTTAAGGTACCTACTTGAAAAAAAAAATAAAGTACATATAATTGAGAGGCTAATTGCCGATCAATCAAATCTCTTCGTTCAAGGGAGTACCTGTCAGCACTTCGTAGGCCTAATTCGAGTTAATGCATATGTGTGAAAGAAATATAACTACAGCACAAGATGTTTTTAAAGAAATATAGGTTGAATGTCTTCAATAATTAGATCCCCCCCTCCCCCCACGCCCCACTTCAGTTCAGCTTTGCCTTCTTCAACTGCAGTCAATGTGTGTCTTAGTTAGGGTTACTATTCCTGTGATGAAAAACCAGGACCAAGCAACTTGGGCAGGGAAAGCCTTATTCATTGTATGCTTTTCCATCACAGTTCATCATCAAAGGAAGTCAGGACAGGAACTCAAGCAGGGCAGGAACCTGGAGGCAGGAGCTGATGCAGAGGCCATGGAGGGATGCTGCTTGCTCAGCCTACTTTCTTATAGCAGCCAGGACCACCTGCCCAAGGTGTCCCACCTAAGATATGTCAGGCCCTCCCCCATCAATCACTAATCAAGAAAATGTCTTACGTGCTTGCCTACAGCCTGATCTTATGGAGGCATTTTCTCAACTGAGGCTCTCCCTCTCTGATGACCCTAGCTTGTGTCAAGCTGACATAAAACTAGCCAGTATAACATGTTGGTTGCTTTCTTGCCACCCTTCTACCAACTATTTTTCTTTCCCTAACATTCCTCATTTTTTTCAGGATGTGCTGGAAATGATGACTCTACCCATTTTAACAAGTTGTGCATTTCCTCTGTCTGGCTATAGTGACAGGGTCATTCAACATTAGCCAATCCAGTTAAAACAACACATTGCACTTTTGTTGGGAACAAATATGGCTAGTGTCCATTTCTTGCTGGAACCATCTAGCCCTTGAAACTTTTGCAAGGCATTTTGGAATGAAGAGTTGGACTTAGGGAAAACAACTGTGCTTGGTGAACTGCTTAAAAAAGAAAGAGAGAGATTACACAAACCTACAGCCAAAACCACCTGTGGATTTTTCAGACAAATGAATCAGTAATTTTCTTCTATTGTTAAATCCAGTCTTCATTAGTTTCTTCCTCCTCTGTCCTTTGCAGTACACGCTGATGCACCTAGTTTAATCTGAACTGGGAAAACCCATCTCATCAACACTGTATTTGTTTCCCATGACTGGACTTCTCCTTTCTCAATTTTCTTTTGAGTGAGGCTTTGGGAAGCATGGGACTGGACACCTGATAATGACTGATAGGAATCCACAGCTTGTGCCCAGAGACACTTGGGAGAATCATCTGCACCTTCTGAATCAATACCATTTACATGATGTCAATGGGAAAGGAGAGAGAGAGAGAGAGAGAGAGAGAGAGAGGTTTGGTTGTAGATGGAGATGTTTGTGTACCATGGGGAGGAATTAATTATGCAAAATGATGAAATATGTGGAGACTAGCACTAGTTTGCCATCCTGGAAGCTGAGGTTCCTAAATCTTGGTTTGCAATAAATTGAGTCATTTTCAAACACATTAGGCAAATAAACTGAAACTCTAGTATGATTTGTGTATTCGATCCTGCTGCCCATGCACAGGCTACTTTCCGTGGACCTCCCAGATCACAGTTTAGTCTCTCTTCTTTGAATACATCTGTTAGTATCGCAGCTGCCCACTTATGCCACAGCAACCGCATAGCTGCTCAAAGAATAAAACAGGATGATGAAATGGCACCGCTGATTTTCACCCGTGTGAAGGGGATGCAGAGAGGAGTCTACCCAGCTAGCTTTATTTCTGACATTGAAAATGGAAGCAGTAACCTTCCCTGTAGTGTATCCTTAGGAATTCCGTTTGCAGTCAGAGCAGAAAACATAGCAGGCTCTCCGATGACAGTTCAGGAAGGAGTCCCCTCAGAGGGCAAGTGGCTTCAGAGTCTTAGATCCAATAAAGACATCTAAGAGAGGATGGATGGAGTAGGCGGCAGTAAGCAATCCCCCTTGCTCACCTTAGTGATGTCACGACTTAGACATCATGGTCAAGCCTCAGATGCAGAGCAGGGGCTTGGCTGTGGCTTTGGAGCATCTTCTGATGCAACCAGAGGAACTACATCAGGACCCGGGCTTGCCTTGCAGGGAGGACGATGCAGCCCTCAGGGTTTGGAAGCATTTTTCTTGAAATTGCCCCAGGCTGCTTGGACATTCTGTTGGTAAGTAAAATAACAGGAGATGTCTCATAAATGCATTAACTGAAATCAGGTCATTGTAGGAGTAACTTCAGCATGAAAAGTGAAATATAAGTCAGGGCCACTTAAACATGTCCTTTGGGTTTTTCTTACTGACATAGTTCTTTGGGCAGGTGTATAATCAGCATGTTATCACCAGACACTAGGTGACTGCATCACTTGTCCCCACTCAATGTCCCTAACCATCAACTGGTCCCCATATCCTGTCACATGCAAAGGCTCAAGTTCCTTTCATTCCCGAGGAGACATTGTGGTTTTCTCTTAAATTTCAGTGTCTCTCTTAAAAAAGGAAAAAGAAAAAATGAAAACTTGCTTTTTAATTTAATTTAAATTTTGTAGTGTTGAAGATCAAAGCCAGAGCCTGGTGACACTGAACTATACCTTCAGCCTAGTTATTTGTTTTTTCAGTGTACCATTAAGGTGCAGAGCTTAACATCCAGGTATCAGGATTCTGTGGACATACAGAAAAATAATCTCCCCACAGCCCCAGATTTTCATCACAAAAGTTCTCGCCAAAAATCACACCAAATGTATCCATCTTTTCTACATTCCTTTAAAAAGTAATTAGTATTAGTGTGTGTGTGTGTGTGTGTGTGTGTGTGTGTGTGTGTGCGCGCGCGTGTTTTCTCCTTCCACCTTGAGATGGGTTCCAGGGAATAAACTCAGGTCTCTAGGCTTGTGAGGCAAGCACCCTTTCCCACGGAGCCATCTCTGCAACCCACTTTTCCTGTATTTTAAGCACGTGCAGGCAGGGATGAGGATATGCATGCCCCCATCATCATCCAAGTGGTGGCAGATGATGTATATTGTACTAACCTTGGCTTTTTTCATCCCCGTTCGTGGCGATAAGTTCATATCCACTTCTAAAAAGCTTTCTTATGTTTTTTATGGTATTATTTCTCCAATGATTCTCCAGGGGATTTGCGCACATGTCGTTTGATTATTTTCCTTCTCCATCAAGTGCCTCCATAAATAATCTCATCTGTGTGTCACTTTGCATATGGATGACTTTACATGAAGACTACATTTGCAGAAATGGAATTGCTGAGTCGATGGGAACTGCACGTTTGTGATTCTGAGAGATGTCTAGCTGTTCTCCATATGAAGTTACGCCACTTGAATTTCATCCGTCAGTCTAGAAGACTGCCTCTTCCCCTGAATATCCACTAGGATGGTGATGCCAAAGCTTTTTTGATTATTGCCAGTTTGAGTGCTTAAGGAAAAAAGTTATGATCTTTGAGGATGTATCTTAGTGGCAGAAAATTTGCCCAGCGTGCAAATGGCCCTAAGTTCTATCCCCAGCACTGGATAAAGGGAAAAAATTGTGTGTGGGGGAACTGGAGGAAGGAGAGGGGAGGAGCTGGAGAAGGGGGAGGGCAGAGGTAAAGTTTATGATGGTACGGTTTTAGTTTCCACTTACAACTGAAATATGTATTTTAACATAAGATGTTTAAGTCATCTTATCCTTTCCAATGAGCGGTCTATCGTCCGTGTCTCTCCTGGATGGGAGGCAGGTGCTCCCTATGGTTTAGAAAACTAACACGCCATCTGTGAGTGAGCTGTAGTTATTTTGTCAGGGTGCCATTTACTCTTGATCTTTGGGGGTGATCTCCCATTCAGAGCTTCTATTGTTGAAATTCCTCAGCTAAATGCTCAACATTTTCTTTTAGGAAATCTGGCCCTGGTGCTTACAGAAACGTACTTCTGAACACTCTTCACTCCGTTTCTCTCAAATGGTAGCAACGGCATTACTAGCAGAAAATTGGCATCGATGAAATATGTCCACACCCATCAGATTTCATCAGCTTTGAGCAAGCACTCCTGTGTGCACCAAGTTCTGTGTGTTGTCAGGTGCGGGTCTGCGTATCTCCTGCTGCAGACGCAGGACAGTCGTCTGGTCACCACCGGGGTCTCTTATACTGTCCTCTAATAACCACAGCCACTTCCTTTCTACTTTCACCTCAGTCCCCAAACCCTGGCAACCATGAGTCTGTTTTCCATCCCTATATTTTTGTTATCTCAAAAAAAAAAAACAAAAAACAAAAAACAAAAAACAAAAAACCATCACATAGTCAGGCAGGGTGGTGTAATCCCAGCACTCCGGAAGCAGACGCAGGTGGATCTCTGAGTTCAAGGCCAGCCTGTTCTACAGTGTGAGTTCCAGGACAACCAGGGCAACATAGAGAAACCCTGTTGCCTCAGGGGAGAAGCTGAGACTCTGGGGTCTGGGAAGGCTATGCAGGAGGCAGCTCTCCCCTCTTGCTTACTGTGATTATCAGGTTAGCTCTTGCAGAAGCTGCCTGCCTACTTGGCAGATCCTGGAAGGCAGGCAGGCAGACAGTGGCTCCTGTGAGCCATCTCAAGCTCCTTTCCTCTCTACCAGTAGCAGCTATGTAGGAGTCTTGTCAGGAGACACAGGATGCTTAGTCTTTCCTGTACCCAGAATGCCAAAGGGAGATTTGACTCGAAGACCTGGCTTCTGGCGGAGCTAACCTGCAGAGTTGGAACACCCAGGACACCACGGAAAGGCAGTTGTCAAATGCCTGCCAGGAGAAGGCCCAGGGAGTGTGGTGCTCTTAGAGACAGGACCTTTCTAGGAGGGGTGAGTATGAAGAGGTATAACTCCCTGTGCATCTGCAAGGTGGCACTAGACAGAAATTCATTGGTTCTTTATCCCTGCTTGTATGATAAGGGGAAAGTCCAAGCATTACAGGCATGTGTGTTTGCCCCAGGTGATACTAACATTCTCTCTCTCTCTCTCTCTCCTCTCTCCTTCCTTTCCCTTCTCTCCCCAAGGAAATAAGACACATTCTTACTCTTAAGCCAAAAATAAGACATTCCCGGTACCATGACTAACTAACATCATGTAGCAGCTGATGTTTTGCCAGAGTCTTCGTTGTCCAGAACTACCCCACCTTTTCTTCAGAGCAAATTAGGAGTAGCTGAGGAAAAGGCAGACGTATGACCCTGTCCAAATAATTTTAAAACTCAGTCCATCTTTTCATGGTTTCTGTAACCTTTAGTTTCTGAGAGATGGCTTCCTGGTCTTGCAAATCCCTTCCCTTGTCTCTTGTTAGATGGGGGCTTATGAGACCTGGGGGAGCCTCTGCCCTAGGCTGCTTCTCAGGTGTATGTGACAGGTGTCTGGTGATGTATGTGGCGTGCAGGATGGTACTGTGCCCAGACTAGTTACTAGTGCTTGATGCTTATGCCCGTGCTTGCAACAACTCTTTGGCTTTCTCCTTCTTGCCTGATTCAGGTCCTAGAGTCTTCCTCTACCAGCTTGGCTTCCTCTCTGTCCTGGTTGGTGCTGTGGTCTCCAGTGTCTTCCTTCCACCCCTGTCACGCTCCAACTCTCCACCTCTCAGCATCTGCTGTGTGGGTCATTGAATCTTCCTCCCAGTGGGTCTCAGGAGACTTAATGGTTTCAACACAACAAAGAGTGGAAGAGCTCGGAGGAGCAAGCCAGACTTGGGAAGGATCCAGCCAAAGCCTCCACTGCTTACTGCATTGGATGCCTCCTGTTGCATATTGTTGTATATTCCAAATATCTATCTATCTATCTATCTATCTATCTATCTATCTATCTATCTATCTATCTATCTATCTATCATCATCATCACCATTGTATGTATGTACATGTAGTTAGATACTACAAAAGTAATTTAAAATGAACACCGGGCCCAAAGACTCTCCCAGCGTACAAACCCAGTGAGGCCTCAGAATTGACTTGAATTTGCTTGATTTATAAGCAAGTAAAACTTTGCTTTTCCTCATAAATGTTAACAGAAGAAAACGCAGCTCAAGTTCATCCGATCAAAGGCAGCTAACAAGCTGCTTCACAGCTAGGGAACTTCCCCCTAGTGCAGACCAAATATTGCAGTGGTATCATTGCGGCCAGCCACAGAATGCCTTTCCTTTGTTTTCGTCCCCAGAAAACACTGTTGAAAGCTTTGTCATTAATGGCTCCTAATTCACAATTGTCTCTTGCTCAGACATTCTGAAGTTTTATTGCACCTCTGTTAACCTTTTAAAGAACAGATAGACATGTTCGAGATGGACGATTAGGGCCGGCCACATGTCTAACCATCTCTCCTCTCTCCTCATCCATTTCTCTTTTCACTGCCTTGAACTATTGTACATTCAGGTGGGAAAGATGGAGACCTGCCTTAACTTCCACCATTCTGGCCAGGTCGCTGTACTTGGAGCTCTCAGGGCTTGTCTGCTGCCTGGAATGTGTGAACAGGGAACTGGAGAGTTAGACAACGGCTCCTTCCCTCTAATGCCTGCCTCTCTGCTATGGTGTATACACAGTGCTCAGTTTTGAAGGTCAGAAGTTCCTCTTCACTTCCTTTCCAAAACAGACTTTATGCATCCTCTCCCTATCAAAGCAGCTGCCTCTCTTCCCCAAGGATTAATGGTCTGTGTCTTCTGGGGAGAAGGGCATGTACATAGGCAAAAAGGAAAAGCACATGGGAGCTTAAAAAACAACAACAACAAAACTTGCTTCTGTTTTCCAGAAAAGAAAGAACTCCCTCTGGCAAACACACATAAACATGCCCTTACCCCAACCGGCTGAGTCCACCCTAATCTTTGGGACCAACACAGAAACCCGGAAAAAGCTTTGAGTCTTTTAAGGGGACAACAGGAGTTTCTGGGTCTCAGTGTCACAAATGGTACAGCAGGCTTCTGTGGAAGCAAGCCCTGGTCAGAACAAGTAGCTCCTCTGGGAGAACGATATCTTTGGCCCTTGATCATGGTCTGCTCAGCTGCCAGTCTGTGTGTTTGTTTTGCTTTGGGGAGTCTCTCCTGGGCTGAGAACCAGACTGTTCCTTGCCCAGGTCCCGCCCCCCTGCCTGGGTCTTTTCTCTCCGTTTTGCATCTTCTCCCAACAGCATCCTTTGGTGATATTTGCTTCCTTGCTCACTTCCAGGTCTGGCTCCCTTGACCTGGTCCAGTCTGGATTAATTAGTGAGGGCTTTTGCACACCTTGGCCAGCCCCAGGCTTTCTCGAGAGCGCGGCTGCTGATTCCATTTTAACACAAGCCGTCTTGGCTCATCCCCATTCTGAGCACTGTCTGGAATGTGATAACCAACTCCGGCTAAGTGACAGGGGAATGAAAAAGGGAGAAGGATGAAGCGAGGCAGTGATTGTCAGCTGTGCCGTTTGGAATTAGACAGCTCTGAAGTCAAGCATCCATTTTTTAAATTTACCTTTTTATCTGGGAAGCTATGCACAAAACTCAAAACAGATTTTGTCTTGGGATTTGGCAAGGAAAGTGGCCTAGATGGGTTGTGGGAGAGAGTAGGGGTACAATGTGCATGTGAAAGGGGACTTTGACTTCATCTATGATGACTTCATTTTTTTTTTTTTAGAAAAACAAGAATGCCTTTATACATTGTTTATGAAATTAGGAGGTGGTAAATGAGTACACATGTCTAGAAATAAAATGTCAGTTTTGTTGGTGTTGTTTTTGTCTGGTTGCCAAAAAGTCTTGCTATATAGTCTTGGCTGGCTGTGAATCCCCTGTGCAGTCTAGGCAGACCTTGAAATCACTAGACAGCTCCAGTTGGCCTCCAGCTTGCTGGCCTTGAACTGGTAGTCTTCCTGTTTCCGACTCCCAGTTGCTGAGGTATGCACCACTAGGCCTAGTTCTAAAAGACAAAAAAAAAAAAAAAAAGTCCATAAAGCCAGCATCTATGTGCATAACATTACACACACACACAGCTGCCATTCTGTAGTCTGTCAATAATGCATGGCTTTCTGCTTCTGGAATGTTCTTTCCCTTGATGCATTGCCCATGTTAACCATTGGTGCTGACAAATAGTTGACTGAGTCTAATTTAAAGCAAATGACTTCCTCAGAGATAGCAGAGGAACAATACTCCAAAGAGAGGGAGTGAAGAAGGAAGTACCGAGTTGAGATATCAACAGAAGGAGGGGCTATGTCTTTTCATGTCCTCTCGAGCCTGTCTGGAAATGAGCAGCAGGATTTGGGGTGTGGAGCACACATCTGCTCACTGTGACCCCTATGCTTCCTGTAATCTGGCCCTGTGCATCCTTGCAGAGTCTTCCTCAAAGGCTCCTAGAATGGTGGGAAATAAGAAACACAGCCAGTCATGGAGGAAA
This sequence comes from Peromyscus aztecus, assembly GCA_902168405.1. Lineage (NCBI taxonomy): Eukaryota > Metazoa > Chordata > Mammalia > Rodentia > Cricetidae > Peromyscus > Peromyscus aztecus. The sequence goes on from CABHPQ010174705.1 coordinate 67,427, forward strand.
CGCATTCCCGCAGCAGTTGGAACTCCAACTAGACTTCCACACTGCTTGCCGGCATTCCGCATGCGTATTGTGGTATTGTGAACTGCCCCAGAGTGTACCCAGACCGGGAGTGGGGGCGCTCATCCCCTCCCTTTAAACTGCTGTTCTCTCCATTTGCTTCCGCAGATGCCAACACGATTCTTGTTGCATTAATGTGTCTGGGAAAGTGAGAAAATGGGAGCAGCATTAATTAAAAAATAATATGTCACTCGAGATAGTTTGAGCTCACTTCTCTTAATAGCCACTGTATGCTTTTCTTTTTAATTTACCATTGACTCTTGTTGTTGGTGCAGGGAGAGGGAAGTGTCAATGTTAGTAGGAGCAGAGAAGTGAGAGATGTGAAAGAAGGGGGTTCCAGTGCAGTCATCTTCTGGGCATCTGTCTTTGAAGGTTCTCCAGGGATTACTAAAGAATCATCGAGAAATAACTATGATCCTAATATGACATGGAGGGATTGAGAGATTGTAGTAAAGACCACTAAGACAAATATGGCCATTCTCCAACCAAGAGAATCAGGAGGACTCTGAGAAAAAGACCAAGTCCAGGACTGCTTTGAGAAACACACAAGAGAACCTGAAAGGTCTTTTGGTTTAGGGGAGGAACAAAAGGCTCCCAAAGCAATCAAGATAGGAATTTAAGAACCTAGATGGATATGTCTAATTGACACACAAGTCAGCTAATGGAGCACTCAATGGACAAAGCTGCAAGAATTTGAAGAAGAAAATGAATAATGCAATATTAAACAACCCTAAGTATAAATATCCATGAGTCTATCCTGCTGTAGATGAATGATCAAACATGTAAATAAGTAGACAAGAAGAAACAAAGTGTGAAATCCTTCAGATAATTTATGGAGATACATCCCCACTCATTTTGTGTGGGACACACACAGTGACTTCCAAAGAGTACAGCGTGAAGGAGAGAAAATGGCTAATCACAGTGGAGAAGACTGTGAACAATGCTGTCTAGCTGGGACTGGTCAGGATCAGCACCATCTTGAATAGCCTGTATCCTTTGTACAAATGGTATCACTGGTGGTCATCCTCCCCAACTCTGGAATCCGAGTCTACGAGAAAAACAGCCAAACAAACCCAAATTGTAGAATCTTTTAGAAAACACCGGAGCAGCACTGCTCTTCACACCTGTTAAGATTTCTTGTCACTCTAGACGCTAGAGCAGCGATCTGGTTCTCAACCTGTGGGTCGCGACACCTTTGGAAGTCCAATGCCCCTTCTACAGGGGTCACATATTAGATATTTACATTACTGTTCATAACGTTGTGAAGTCACAACGGAATCATTTTATGATTGTGGGGTCACCATAACATGAGGAACTGTATTAAGGGGTTGCAGCGTTAGGAAGGGTTGAGAACCACCGCTCCAGAGGGACCTGGGCTACAACAGCTAAGCAAACCATGGGAGTCTGGGTGGGAATTTGAAGCGGAAAGGGGGCATTGGGGAGAATCTAATATATCAGAATGAAGTGTGGACCGTAGTTGGTGTGTTCCTTCTGGTTCTTGCCCCTATGAACAACAACTACCGTGTGAAATTGGATTGGGGTTGCAAAAAAGACCCTTGACAAGGCTTATCAGGGCCCAAGAATTTACAGATACCTCTTTCTCTGTAAAACATCAGAGTGGTCACAGCCACTCTTTTAAAATGCAATGCTACCTAACACTTGTCGTTTCAAGTGGTCTCATTTAGAAGTAAGAGCAGTGTCCTCAGCTGTCTAATTCATTTGTATAGCCTTATTGACAGAGTGGAGTAATTGAGCCAAGGAAGCAAATTTGAAGATGGATCCATGAAGTTGACATATGCATTATTCAAACTTAAAGTCTCCAAAAAGACCCAGGTCTTTCACATGAATCCTAAGAAATGGGGTTCTGTCTTTCCTTGACTTTCCATAAGAATGAATTCCTTCTAACCTTAAACCGATGAAGTTATTTTCACTCAATTACACATACCTTTAAGAAGATGTTCTAACAAATTCAGTTCTCAGCATCTGGCAGCCACCTTCTGTTTCACTTGCTGTCTCTAGTGTGGTCCTCTGTGACCCCTTCTTTCCTAATCAAAATCACAGCTTCCAAATTAAGGAAGGAAAGGGTTCTGTTTTCTCAAACCCGGTCTAATGGGTGAGCAGACCTGAAGCTGGCTTCCCCAAGCTGCCACCTCTCTGTTTGTTGTGTTAACCAATTAAAAGGTGTTACTCTCTTGGTAATAAAGTGGGGCCTGGTTCCTTGGGCTTATTGTTTAATTTGCTAGCTCAGATCACTTGGGTCTTAGGTTCCAGCATCATTTGCGGGGCTCTACTACTGGGGTCACAATTGTTATCAGTTGAAGTGAAAAATCTTGAACTATTCATTCCTTCCTCAGAGCTGACTCTCAGGAGGGTTGGTAACAAAATCAACGCCACGCAAGGATAATTGCAGGAACCTCTTAGAACAGTTGTTTTCCACAGGGCAGCTTGTTCGCACAGGGCCTGTGCTCTTGGTGATGTTTACACACCAGAAGAGAGGGGTGTGTCCAGATAGGAACGGAGAAGCAAGACTTTATAATTGCATTTTTCCAAATATCAGGATAATTAATTTAATAATGTGGATAACTGCCACATTGCTTCCGTCCCCTCTCTACTTGTACACAAAGCTAATGAGGAATTGGGTGAGATTTTAATGTCATGGAGGACGTGTACTGTGTTTCTAAAACAGCATGTCCCTCACTGACAGAACTGGTTTAGTTTGACTTTTGGCCCTGCCCTTCTGCTTTGATGGAATTGAGAGATTTGATAGTGCAAGAAAAAGCTAGCACTTTTATTGGACTTTTGAGTTTCCAGCTTGATTTCACATTCAGGATACCATTTGATCTGTGCAAGCCAGAGCTTCTGTACAGCTCAGTACTTGTCTGTATTCGTTAAGATTTGTTTTAGCTCACAGTTTTAGCCCATCATAGTGAGGAAAGCACAATGGGTTGATAGCTGTGGGGGCCCATGGCAGATAAGAAAGCAAAGCCTTTACACTGAAAGAAGTGAATATCACCTTCAAGGTCCACCCCCAACGACATATTTCTGTTAGCTAGGTCACATCTGGTAGGTTCTACAACCTTCCAAAACACTGCCACCACCTGGGAACCAAGTCTTCAAACACATGAGCCTGTGAATGACAATTCATATTCAAACCATAGCAAAGGAAACCGAGCCACAGAGTGTTCCAGAGTAGTTACCAAGCTACTAAACAGTAGCTTTGAGGAATGCAGATCTGATTCTATTTCTGAAGAGTTTTGTGTTCACTCTTTGTCTCTGTCATCTCTGTCTCTCTGTCTCTGCTTTTTATCCCTGTGGGTGTGTGTACCCTGCATAAAGCAACTCAAAGAAGGAAGGATTTATTTTGGTTTACAGTCCACCATGGAGAGAAAGGTATGGCAGCAGAATTAGCTAGCCACATTGCATCCACAGTCAGGAAGCAGAGTGCTGAATCCGTGCTGCTTATCCCAACCGTGGAACAGTCCCACCCATAGTGAGTGGCCTTTCCACTTGAACTAAGGCAATCAAGATAACCTCACAGATATATTTAAAGGCCCCTCTCCCAGGTGATTCTAGATTGTCAAGTTGACAACACTAATCATCAGGGTGTATATACATATCTACTCTTTGATGAGGGTTTGAGTTCATCGGCTGACTGGTGAAACAGCTCCTAAACATGGACACTTGCACAATGCAGTTTTGCTGTTTTACCGCCAGCCCTAGGTTAAGAAGTACTGTCCGACAGTGTGCAATTTCTACAAAAACAATAATAGCACAAGAAGGAGTGAGATTCTGAGATGGGATATTGAAAGCGTAGCGATTAAGACCACGTCTGTTATTCCTTTACCAACCTTCTTTTCTTTAGTTTTCCTTAGAAGAATTTGTATATCCTGAAATTGTCTTTAAAACATCCAGGGGGAATATATAAAAAAAATTGGAAAAATGTGGATAGGAAAAAAAAATTGAGAAGCTTTAAAAAAAAAATGGGATGAAGAGTATAATGACAAAAATCAGTGATAGTCAACTAGGTGTTTCTAATCACGACATTACACAAGCAGCATGTCAGGGGTATTTGTGGCATCCTCTTGGGTGGGTGGGAGACCTTCAGGTAGGTTTGGGGTGTAAATGATGTATAGAAATATATGTATGTATGGCTAGCCCAACCAGCAAGCAGAGGCCAATTTGGGCCAGAGTTCCTCAACACTTGGGTTTGTCCAGCATCGCAGCTGCACCTCCAGTTATTTCTACCTGCAAGAAGCAGAGAATTCATGGCTTGCAAACTTGTATCTTCTGTGCTGAGAGTCTGCAAGGCATTTATTTCATAGTCAGGGTCATTGTTGCTGTAACTCGACCCAACGACAGTGCCTTGCTCTATCTGTCAGATCTTGTGGCTGTCCCTATTCCCAGCTGCTAGATGGATGGACATTGAATCATCTTTCCTGTTCTGAGGTCTTCCTGTCTGCTGGGTTTAATTCACTGCCCTGCCTTGACCTCTTTCTTCAGTGTAAACTGTCTGGGCTGACTGCCTGCTTCCAAATGAGTCTTCGGCTTCATTTTCTACATGTGCTTTCCCTGACTTTTGCCCATTCTAAGTGGCCTGAGCACTGCTCCAGTGTTCCATGTCTCAGGATTATCCCAGGCTCAGTCTCTCACTGTGATCCATGACTTTCTTCAAGCCTGTTGCTATCTCTGTCACCACACCAATATGGCCCCAACTTTCCCTTCCAGACCTTGGTATTCTTGCTAGTAGGTGAATCTTCCTGGTAGAGGATTTATAGGAAGTTCATCTGCTGTCCCGAAGACATGTCTGCAGGCAATAGAATTTTAGCAGGAGCTGGAAAATGAACGGGACTGTAAAATGGGCTGGGACTTGTAAAAATAAGTAAGACAGATCTTCAAAAAAAATTTTTTTAAAGGTCCTTAGGTCGTCTTTCCGTTCCCCCGCCTAGCGTCCTTGCATGAGACATCCCTCTTTTAATTGGCACCTGGTTCTTATAAAACCTGCCTCAACACCATAATGCTATTATTCAGTGTCTTGATCAGGGCCTCGAATGTCAGACTAGACATCTGTCCACTGAAATAATTCCAGGATCCAATTAGCAATTTTGAAATCTGATGCCAGGTAACAATAACAAAAATTGGTCCTTTTCAGCCCAATGACCGCGGTTCTTTTAATGATGGTACTCGCCTATTGAGTGATTCACCCTTTCCTGGCACTGAACCAACAGATGGTCCAGTGAACTGGTGCCTACTTCCTGACAGAGAATTGGGAATTGCTGTTGATTCATTTGACTATATTAATGGCAAGTTTGTGCCTAGTCAATAGGCTGAGATCAGTGGGTGAGATCTAATTACAAGCTTATTTTTTTTCTTTTCAAAGGACATTAAAGCAAAATTAAAAAAAAATCATGTGCACTTTTTCCACTAAAAATACTACTTTGTATGATATCTTTCATATTATCAGAAATGGAGCTCAAGGTGAGCTGAATGACCAGAGACATAAATTGCCCATTCTAGAGGTGGGACATGATTGATGTGAATCTGGGACCAAGAAAATATCTCATTTATGTATAATGCACTTAGAACAGGACTCTTATTTTTATGAAGAAATATATTTTGGTAGATTAATTCATGGTGGTTTTGAATAAAGTATCAATGAATTCCAACCAGAGGGCAAGTGACAGCGAGGCGCAGAATCTACACAGGCATATATGGGGGGCGGGTGGCATGGACTTTTTCCCAGCATTCATTTGGCACACTCTTTATTACCACCCTTCTCAGGAAGTGCCAATGCTAGTGTGTATCTCCTTGAGCTGAAGAGCAGTGGCATCTTTTAGTCCATGTTGGTGTGTGTCCCTTGAAGGTTTATCCCCTTCATCTTATAAATGCTTCGGTTTGGGGCAATAATGCTGCATAGTTAGAAACAAATTCCAAAATCCATGTCTGCATAAAATAATAGAGTCATGCTTGAACTATTCTGACTGCTATCTCTCTCACTGAGCTGTTAGGCAAATAGGATTAATTTGGTGTGCTAGTACCAACTATAGTTAATGCCTGCTGGTTATTTAGAGCTCTGTATGTTGGAAGGTTTTTCTGAGGCTATAACTGGTCTCAGCAGGAAGGGATTCTATAATTGATTAGTGATGTCTGCTGTGGGCACAGGAAGCAGGAGTTTTAGTGTGGAACAGAGGTGAACAGAAATATTATGTAGAAAAATCATATTCCACAGACCCAGATAAATGTGTTGAAAATAACTCAGTAAAAACTCACCCAGGAACTACAAATTAAAATGAGCTGTCTTATGACCCAAAATATGTGTGCAGATACAATACTCCTTTATATATTATATGTGTGTGTTAGAAGAAAACACAAAACTTGTATTTGTTGGATGCTATAATCACAGCTTACTCTTAAGATGTGTATCAATTCTAACTAGCAGGACTTTAAGCATTTTAGTATCATTGCTTCCAACATGAAGAAAATGACATTGGATGATTCCAGATTGTACCAACAACAAAGCAGCCGCCTTGATGGGGGCATCCCTCCACAAGCTGCTAAGGCATTGAGTGAATTGGAAACCCATGTATTAGACCTTTCAGTTATGTTTCTAGGACATCTCACAAGGTGGTTTGAATCTTCAAAGGCATTTTTCTCATCGTGTAGATGGTGATCTAATGGAGAAAGTTCATGTTCTATGGAGTTATTGGGCGTTCATCCAGGAGGAAAGACATTTCTAATCTGCTCTCACAGAGGCTCTTCTTTCTCCCAGCCTCTGAAATAAAGGAGGGTGGCTTCATGAAGGTGGGTACCAGATTGTAGATCAGAAAGTATAATCTATTTCTGTGTGTTTTTCAGGGTCTATCTAGTGACTAGTACATAGCAGTGAGTGGTTAAATATTTACCTAATGACTGAATAAATGAAAAAAATAAATAATGAACACAGAGATGAGTTAATTCCTTGCCAGACAAGCCATAAGGATAATTTGAGATCATCCTTGCTTTCACTTGTCTGTCTTAGACCAAAATAATCCTGAGGCTGTAAATTCCCGTGTGCTCATCTGACTCTGCAATGCCATAGTTTGAGTCATAAGCATGTACCATAAACTTCCTTTTGCTCCATTTGCTAGTTGAACAAAACCAGGGTCAACCTGGTGCTAGGATTCTGTTTCAGAATCTCCTGCATCTTACCAGGGCAGGTGTGTAGACCTGGACAGGGCATGGAAAGGATAACCATTCCTGGATTGGCCTAAATTGGAATCTAGATTCCTTAAAAAAAATAATAAAAGGGGAATTTGGAGACAGATACTTAAGTAGAAAGAGGACCATATATATGCACAAGAAGCTAGCCATCAACAGGCTTGGCCAAGGACAAAGACCTGGTTCACTGCCCTCAGAAGCTGCCAACCCCTTGAACCATGAACAAACACATTTCAGTTTTTGTTTGTTTGCTTGCTTTGTTTTGTTTTCCCAAGACAGGGTTTCTCTGTGTAATTTTGGTGCCTCTCCTGGAACTCACTCTGTAGGCCAGGCTGGCCTCCAACTCAGAGATTTGCCTGCCTCTGCCTCCCAAGTCTGGAATTAAAGGTGTGTGACACCACCACTTGGTCACTACTCAGTTATTTAAACCTCTCTCAATTTGTGGTACTCTGTTATTTAGCCTAGGGAAATAAAGTGGTGGCTGGCAAAAATGATGTCAGATATCTTTGTGGCCAGAAGTTACTCCTAACCCATTTCTACCTTGAGTCTGAACTCTTGAGTTTGATTTAGCTGGGTATTATGTTGTGATAAGCCACCACAACACCGAATGGCTTAAAAACACCTGGAATTCCTGTGATCTCTTACTTTTTGGCTGGGGCTGGGCTGGTTGGTTGTTCTGGCTTTACTTTGGCTAAGTCCAGGGCTGTATTCCTTTGGGAGTTTGGCTGGAAATGAAATATTTAAGTCATTTTCTGGAATTCTAGGATTTCTTTTCGTGTGATCTCTTGTCTAGGTAACCCATGTTTCTTACAGGATACTATATTCCAAAAAGTGCAGAAGTAGCTGTCATAGGCCTCTCCAGGGAGAGAGGGACAGCTGACACAATGTCTCTTCTACCATATTCTCTTAGGCAAAGCAAGTCATGATGTCAGCTCCAGATTCAAAAGAGAACAAATAGACTCCATTCTTTTTGGCGGGGAGGGAGAGAAACAGAATGAAATGTGTTTCCCTCTCGCTAACTTCAAAGCTGCTTTCCCCACATGCTCTGGAACTGCTTTCTCTATGGCCATGAGTGGCTCCATCTTTAGCATCTCTAAGACAGAAAACTTAACAGTGGTTTGGACTACCCTGTCCTACCTTTGTAGTATACATAAGACTCAGGGAAGCTTCTGGCTCTTCTAGTCTCTACTATTGTCAGCCATCCAATGGAACAAATGTCTACATTGAGATTCTCAATTTCCTTCCCCTGTATTAACTCATTGTTGCTGGCTAGTCCATGATTTCAGTTGTCTGCCAATGGCAAATGCCACCACACCTGGGCCTGTGCTCTGTCATGCTTGGTAGAAGAGAATAGCTGCTGGTCTCTAACCAATGTTCTGTGCTGGTAATTATCTGGGTCCCCCAAACTTGTCTCTCTGGAGTGTTCTATTAGAGTGAATACTACATTCATGATAATTTTCAAATCTATGACTGAGACTGATGTGTTTCTTGGACACTGTGTCTGGTAAGCTCAACTTATTCTCTGGAACATTCTGTATGCTCCCCCAGACTTTGGTATCTAGTCATGTGGATTTCCCCACCACGACTAAATTTACCTGTGTCTGTTTCTTCCCCTGGATGCTCCTAGTGAACCACAACTCTTTAGCCTAAGTCTACCTGTGCATCCTGATGGCAGCAGCTGTGAAGGGACCCTCACTAGTCATATCGCCCATAAAGTGACTTGACTTGCTCTGTCCATCCTCAGCTGTACTGCTCACTTGCTGTAAGCAGAGCAGAGGGTATGTCTGGTCACTCATAGGAAGGCTTTGCTACTTCTCCCTGCTTGAACTCAGAGAGCTGTGAGGTTGATTGTATTAGATAAGATCCTTTGGGTTTCAAAAAGAAAGCCCAGTGAATAGAAGCTAAGTAAAACAAGGATGTATTTGCTCAGGTTCCATAAAAATATCTGGTGGTTAAGCTGGGTAGAAGGCTAACAGTAATGGTACTTGCCACCAAGCCTGATGACCTGAGTCTGATCCCAATGACTCACATGGTGGAAACCCCAACTCCCCAAAGCTTTCCTTTAGCCCTTGCAGGGCATGCTGTGGCACACACACACACACACACACACACACACACACACACACACACACACACGTAAATATACAAATTAAAAAGTATAGTTGTAGACTTAAGTTGATGCTATACCCAGGACTCAAATGGTGCTAACAGGATCATGTTTCTCTGCATCTCAGCCTGTCCCCAGACCAGCTCTTTTCTTCAGCCTCCTGTGAGGACACCAGTAGCCACAGGACAATCCAGAGGGAAGAGTGAGTTTCTTTCCTGCCCTGCTCATATGAGTCCTATCACTCATCTCACTGGTTGAGTTTCTGTCACCAAATTACCCTGAATATACAAGCTGACTAACATGCGTTTTGCTGCAGTGTGGGTCCTGTGTGGCCCATGCAGATCCCTTGGAATGAGAGTGGAGGAAAGCAAGCCCCCACAGTAAAAGCAAGGGACAATGGTACCCTGAAACATCATACTGCACAAGAAGTCCCCTAAATGCACACAGTTCTGGAGTAACAGGCTTGAATTTTTCCAAATGAGCTAAAGTGTGTATGCAGTGTTTTGCATGAATGCAAAAATGTCATCCTAACATGAAGGCCACTCTAAACTATAAGCTTGGTGTGGATGAATAAATTGACTTACCTATTAGCAGCATTAACAAAAGCTAATGTACTCTAATTTTCTGACTGTTAGATTATTTAACATCAGAACTGGTGGCCTTAGGAGATAGTTTCAAACTTGTTACAGTAGAAGATAGAACAAAAGCTATGCAATTGCTAACAAGAATGGCACTGAGAGAAATGGGGGACTCAGAAACATCCATTCAATGTGAATTTCTGAGTGCCCATGGCACAGGATCAGAACTGAAGTAGATATGGAAACAAAATTTGGCATGCGGACTTTTCTAGAAGAACAACACTGATGAAAATGGGGGAGGAAACAGGATTGGGCAGATGTGATATAGACTCAGGAAAACCTTGGTTCCAGGGTACTCTGGAACTTCAGACAAGACAAGCTCACCAGAGGGTTTGTTTGGTGCTGAAACAGCTACGCATTGGCACCCCCACTGTAATCTGTCACTAGATATGGGCTTCTTGGGGAAGTTGGCATGTTCTCAGAGGGGATGACTTTCTAAAGACCCCAGAGGGGCTGACAGCTGGAGGGGAGTCTTTCTGTGTCCATCTTAGACTACTGGACCTCTATCATGGATTTAGGCATCTAGAATACAGGAATCAACAAAGTTGAATCAAGAGCCAGTGTTGTAGCTAGAAGGAGAGAACAGGATTGTCTAAAGTCAGATGGTGATAAATGCTGTGACAGAAAAACGTATCAGGGGGAGGTGCAAATCCAACACAGTGGGAGAAGAAACTGGGTATGGGGATTGCACCATTTCCATTTATCATCCTTAAACAGAGCCCACAGGGCGGGAGAAAGAATCCTACACATGCCTGCAAGAAGGGGATGTGGGCAGAGAACGAAACTCTGCAAAGGCTCTCAGGGAGAAGAAGTGTACCAGTGAGGCTAGAGGGAGACGTCAAGACAGACTAAAAGGAAACAGGCTTAGATCAGCTGAGGACCAGATCACACTGGGCTTAGGGGCCAAGTTCATGCTTAGAGGCCATGGTAAAGTTTATAGTGAGAAAAGATGGTATGTCTTCTTGGACATAATCCCCCTCCTTTCAAAAAGGTGAAAACTGAAATTCATAAAACCGATACATCAGTACAAAGTTGCATAGCTAATTCAAAACCCTAGAGAAAATCAAAACAAAGAATGACACGATGTAGCTGGGCATGGTGATGCATGCCTTTCATTCCAGTACTCAGGAGGCAGAGGCAGGTGGATCTCTATGAGTTCAAGGTCAGCCTGGTCTACAAAGCAAGTTCCTGGACAGCTGGAGCTCTTACACAGAGAAACACTGTCTCAAAATAAAAAAAAAGTAAAAAAAAAATGACAAGACACAATTCATATATTAGGAATGCTACTGGCTACATTTAAAAGGACATCCATATTCAAATAGGCTTTGGTTGGGCGGGGGAGACGGAGAAGAATTTAGCTCACCTTGCTAGTAGACCAGAGTTGAGAGAGCTCTGGGCATAAGTCTGTAGGTAGCACCATCCCTTCATCTATCACCTTCCCAGCGTGAATTAGGATATCCTAAGTTAACAGACTTTAATTCTAGAGGCTTTAAAAAAGCAAACGGATGTATTTTATCTTTCATGCTTTCTCTGCTGAGGTCAGTAAAGGACCCTGTGTAGATGGACTTTCTTTTCTACCACCACTCCCAAATAACAACATGGAGACTAATTACAAAAGCTTGGCCTTTAACTTAGGCTGTGTCAATGTATAGGCTTATAAGGCTTAGCTCTTTTCTTGTCTTTCTTTCTTTCTTTCTTCCTTCCTTCCTTCCTTCCTTCCTTCCTTCCTTCCTTCCTTCCTTTCTTTCTTTCTTTCTTTCTTTCTTTCTTTCTTTCTTTCTTTCTTTCTTTCTTTCATTCTCTTTCTTTCTCTCTTTCTCTCTCTTTCTTTCTTTCTTTCTTTCTTTCTTTCTTTCTTTCTTTCTTTCTTTCTTTTTTTCAAGACAGGGTTTCTCTATGTAGCTTTGGAGCCTTTCCTGGAACTCACTCTGTAGCCCAGGCTGGCCTCGAACTCACAGAGATCCGCCTGCCTCTGCCTCCCGAGTGCTGGGATTAAAGGCGTGCACCACTACCACCTGGCAAGGCTTAGCTCTTATAACTTAATTAAGCTGTTTCTATTAATCTACATTCTATCACGCGGCATTACCTCTCTTCCATCTTGCACCTCCTGTTTCCTCTCTGTGTCTCCTGGCTTCTCCTCATGCCTACATTCCTCCTCCTCTTCCTTTCTCTCCCAGGAAATCCTGCCTATACCTCTTTGCCTATCTATTGGCTGTTCAGCTTTTTATTACAATGATCACAGCAATACAGTTTCACACAGTGAACAAATATCCCACAACACTTCCCCTTTATGGTTTAAATAAAAAGGAAAGGTTTTAATGCTAATACAGTAAGATTATATACAATAAGAACAATTATCAAGTAAGAATTGCACTCACAATGGTCTGTCCATTTGTATTTGTCAAATTTAGAGAAATTATTCTATTATCTATTTTATTTTGACAAGTCCAAAGTTTTAGACATAAACCATTTTTTATTATAACTTTTATTACCATTCTAAAAATACCCTTTTAGACCTTAAAACATCTTCTTAGATAAACAACTTAAGCTTTCATTTTTCTCAACCTTATGAGCTTGACATCTCTTATGTAAGTTTCTTTTTTGAATTTGGTAACAAGGAAAACTATAAAACTATAACTATTTAGTCTTTAATCAGAGACCTGAGAAGGATATAACATTACCTGAGTAAACAGGAAGTGTAGAGCAAACAACTTCCAAAACTATAGAAATGACAGAGACGTCTGGCTGCCTGGACAGTCACCCAAGGTTCCACTGTAATGTTGGAGCATCCATCTTTGGCCTACAGGACCAGAACATCTGACAAACTTTTCTATGAAGCAGAGATTTTGAAGAACTATTCTACCTTGTCTTTGCAATGTTCAGCAGTCACTTTCTTTCGTGTCCTGCTTGTCAAGTTTAGACAGCAAAGTGTCAGCAGTTGAGGTAAGGGCAGTTTCTTGCCCAAATGGCTAGATTTGCTACATTGAAAACAAATTCCATATGGAGGTTCTTTGATACCCATCATCCTTTTATGAAGTAAATTGGTGCTCCAAGGAGCAGACATGTATCACTGTCATGAAAAGCCTTATGTTGGTAAAACATTTTAAATGTCACATTCTTTAAGCCTTTGAAGTATTTGAAGACCATCTATCTATTTAAAATAGATTTCTGTTTGACCTTGGAAACATATCTAGCATGGCTATAAGTTTGATTGTTATCAATGACTAACTACTAACCTCTATTTCTTTATTATCCTAAATAGCTTTCAAGGAAAAGAACTTTATATTGTATTTTTAAATGAGCTGCATAGGTATAATATCTTAAACATATGTACAGTATAACAAAAATAGCCTTAACATATAAAAATCCATATACCAACATAAAATATTTAAGACTGATAGTTTTTTTTTTAGTTTAAAAGTAGATTCAATAATTTGTCCTTTTATCCTATCATTTCTATACTATATCCCTCCTTTTTCCCTTCAGAAAGAGATCCCTGAATCTAATGTCCTTTGTTCAGCTTTTTTCCTGACCATTACAATAACAACTTGTAACCAACCCCCCTAAATGATGACAAACTTCCATAACACACCAAATGAGCAAAAACTACCTACCCCACCTCTTGGGAATGTGGGCATCATGTTCTCTGGACTGATTCCTGTTGTCTGGAGGTGATGGCTTCTTTAGGAGACCTTGAGAAAATTGGGATAATGGGCAAGTCTTAAGAGAGATAGCTGTATTTTTTTTTGTTTGGTCTCTGTGTGATGAGAAAATATAGAGTTTATCTGAAGTCTTAACTGGATAGTCTGTGAGGCTGGACCATCTCAGCTAGCAGCTTTGAAATGGTTCTGGATGCAGAATTTTGAGATAACAGAGGCATTCTGAGGGGCTGGATCACCAGGGCTACTTGTCTTTATTGATGTCTGGTCCTTTTTTTCTGAAAACACATACACTTTTAAAGGTAACATATATATCTGCTTTAACACAGGTATGGAATGTGCAGTGTGCACAAGTCAGTTAAAGATGATTTTTTGTTTTATGTTTGAGCAGGTAGAAGGCATCTGTTAGCTTTATAAGTCTGTTTAGACTGTATAACCAAACCTCTATCTATGCCATATGAAAGAATGGCATGTAATAATAAGTCATGAGGACTCTGTAGCCAACAAGATTTATCATGTCCCATCCAGTCTCAGATCAGTCCCCACAGTAGAGGGATCAGCATATATGTCACCTGTCCTATAGTCTTCTGAGGTTTCATTTTTCATGTCTGTAGCCAAGATTTTCAGGAGGTCTCCCCCAATCAAATCTGATCTTTATTAATTTTGAAGAGAACCATAACTTTTTGTTCCCTGTGGAAACAAAAGCATAATATCCCTCCCAACACAACACATTTCCCAACTTCCATTTCAAAGCCAAGAGATTTCTAAAGTATATAGGCTGATTTAATTCAGCAGTTCCCTCCATGTGCCCTGTGCATTTCCCACCTTTACATGGCTTTTTTCTTTTTATATTACTTTATTCTGTCCTTAAAGATTTTACTTTATTATTTTCAAACTATTTATTTTTTTCCTGGGACTGTCTATAACCATTTTCTTTTCTTTCTCCAGTATCTAAGCACATTTTAAAATGTATTATAGCTGTTCAGAGGTTTTCTTGGTCGGGATCTGACTTCCTGCACGTCTGCAGCCTCTTCTGACCACATGAGTCAAACTTAAACTGCTGGACTATTGCTACAGGGATCCGCTTATCACATGGCATGCTGGCGACTGGCTCCACCCGACTTGGTTCTGTCAGAGCCTAACCTCATGCAGGCAGGTACTGACCCCAGAGCCACATTTACCTGCTCCAGCTCTGGGAATGTTGTGTCTGCCTGCGGCAGGCAGTTGTGCCCAGTGCCAGCTGCTCAAGTGCTCAGTTGCACAGCAGGGCCTCTTAAAAGAGCCATGTCTGTACCCCTAGCCTACCTGAGACTTCAGTAGCCAGGATGCAGCACCAGGAAACTGCTTGTTCAGACCTTTTTTTTCTTTTTTTTTTTTTTGGCTTTCTCAGGCCTTATGTGGATATATATGGCCGGACGTTGGGCGCCAACCCTGGGTACCAAAACCATTCTTACCGTGAAGCTTCCTGATCCCTGCCTCAGAAGGAAACAAGAAGTGTGGGATGGGATGCCACTGCAACTGGATGCTTCTGAAACACCACACACAATTCCTGCTCACAACTCACTGAATGAACACTACTTGTCCACTTATCTCCCTGTTTTAGTTAGGGCTTCTATTGCTATGAAAAACATACCATTTCTAAAAGCAACTTGGGGAGGAAAGTGTTTATTTTATCTTACATTTCCACATCACAGTGCACCATCAAAGGAAGTCAGGGCAGGAACTGAAGCAGAGGTCATGGGCAGGAGGCTGCTGCTCACAAGCTTGTTCCTTACTTCTTGTATAGTCTGCTTTCTCATACACCCCAGGACTGTCTGCCCAGGGTGGTACCACCCACCATGGGCTGAGCCTTCCATGTCAATCACTAATTAGTAAAATGCTCCATAGGCTTTCCTCAGTGTGGTTCCCTCTAGATGACTCTAGCTTGTGTCATTAACAAAAAAAAAAAAAAAAAAACAAAACCAAAACCAAACCAAAACAAAACAAAACAAAAAAAAAACAAGCAGGACACCTGCTTTTTTACAGGAGGCCAATGGATTGCAATTCCACTATATGCCTGAAGGGCAGAGCAGAGACACCCAGTAAGCAGTACTGATGACTATCAAGCTGAATATCACCACCCCCACCCCCTGCCATCCAGAGCAACTGTGCTCAGAAGTGTAAAATTATTACTGCTTTAACAGCAAGGAAATCCACCCAAACACTCCCCATCAGATTGCTTTTATTTAGAACTAGATCACATAAGCACTTTTTAAAATTATTTACTTTTACTTTATTGGTGTTTTGCCTGTATGTATGTCTGTGTGAGGGTTGAATCCTCAAGTTATAGACAGTTGTAAGCTGCCATGTGGGTGCTAAGAATTGAACCCAGGTCCTCTGGAAGAGCAGCCAGTAGTCTAAACTCATGAGCCATCTCTCCAGCCCCCACATAAGCATTCTTAACCAATCCTTGTTAAAGAGAAGGTGGTTGTTACAGCTGGCTCAGACCAATTGGAGCATACCTTTAAGAAATAAGGATTGGGGCACTTTCTCCACAGCCTCAGGGCTTCAGTACGTCAGTGTATGTTTGGGGAAAATTATTCTTCTCTGGAACTTTTAAATGGGTCAAAACCACAAATAAAGGATGTTTCCATACTGCCAAGAATCTAACATTGAAAAAAAAGAAGGGAAATAGGGTAGGGTCAGGGGGGAGCATGATGGAGGGTAAGTCATCTGATCAACCCCAAAGAGTGAACAGGAGAGGTATCAGTAACAATAGCATGCATTACAACAAGGGTTGAAATAAGTAACTGCACATTCTAGCCTACCAAAATACTCTTTCTGTGAGTCTGTTGACATCATGATCTGGGAGCACAGGAATTGACAATACTTTTGCCTCTATGAGGAGAGGGTTGACTTGAGAAACCTAGTCAATTTCCCTTTATTGGTAAGATTGACAAAATCTTGTTAGTCTCTCATGAAAACAGCTTAGTCTTCTGCCTATTTCTGAGGGAGTGGCCAGATACACATATGGAAATTCTGGACAAATGAAAGAGATGGGAACACTAGAAGACAGGAAGAGACTGGCTTAGAAATCACACATAGTATTCAGATTCAATGGCACAGTGCTGTTTTCTTCAAATACACTGCCCTGAATACCAAGTGTGTGTGCCTATTTGCTTCCTCTGAGCTTTCTGTTGTTGCCCTGGGAGGAAGCCTCAGGTGGACCTCTCAAAGACACTTCCACATGACCACTGCTAACTGTCTTGAGCCTGCTCTTCTGAATAAGAACATCACCTCCACTGTAGGCATCCCCTCCCGTATGTCCACATCATCAATTTTGCATCTGGATTACGAGCACAGCTTCTAAATTGCTTTCCCTGTGTCCAGTCTTCTGCAGTAGACTTGAGGATGTAACAAACCTATACATTTGATAGCATCTTCTCCTATTAAAACTCACCAATATTTCCCCAGCAGCTGAAATACATACAAATTCCTTAACAGGACCTACAGTGCCCCCCAGCTGCTCTATTTAGAAGCCCCTCTAAGAGTTTCACCACTCTGTGTGCCCAGTTCACCCGCCCACACTAATTCATTCACTTCTTCCAGTTTTACTGTTTCCTATGCTGGAAGCATCCTTACCTTCTTGCTTGTTTTTCTAATTCTTAATCATTCTTCACCATGCATTTCGCGAGTACCCTGAGAACTGTATTGAACCAACACTGCTCCTCTCCTGGGCTATGCTAGCTGCCTATACCCTGCTCTGAGACTAGGCTGTGCCCATCTCTGTCGTGGACACAAACATGCCATGCAGAAATCATTTGACTGTCTCTGTAAATGAACTCCTTAAAGAAGGGGCTCCGTTATTTGTTCCTTATCCTAGCACTTACCAGTGTGCATGGCAGGATTGGCAGTAAAAGTGATGGTTAGCAGAACCATTAAGAGATGAAGGAAACAGGAAGTGCAAAGGAAGAAGAAGAAGAAGAAGAAGAAGAAGAAGAAGAAGAAGAAGAAGAAGAAGAAGAAGAAGAAGAAGAAGAAGAAGAAAGGGTGAGGAGGAGGAGGAAGGGGATTGAGAAACACATGGAGTGTTTCTAGAAGAGCCAGCCAGAATGAGTGAATCTCTCTCTACCCATCCCAGGGTGAAAATGTCCCTCTTTATCTTGGAATCTGAGTTTCAGCTCCAGTTCAATCTGTCCATTTACTGCCAGTTCTTCTTGTATGCTGATCTTTTGTTTGAATTAACCCCTGAGTAGGACTGAGTGGACTATTTCAGGGACATTTCTGTTGCCGTACTTCCGACAGTCTGTCCCCTGCCTTTCCCCAAAGCACTCAGGACACATGGCCAGAAGCTTGGCCGGCTGCTGCTCATCTTCTCCGTTCCCCCACCTCCTCCAAGGACACACACCAAACTAAGACTCTGACTCCCTCTTGGGGTGGCCACACAGCTTGGAATGTCAGACTTCGGATCTCCTTTCAGCCAGCCTGGTTACAGGAATGCCTACCTCACTCTGGCCACGAGGGAATGCCTGCCTAGGATTCCCACCAGTCTCCCCTAGCAGCAACAACAGGAATTTCAGCACAGGGATACAGGAGTTTCCAAAAGGAATGTTTGAAACCCAGGTAGTTTTCTTTTTGTTTACTTTTAAACTCAGTCTCAACGCTGAAAAAAAGTTGGAGAAAGAGGGAATTCGAGGTGTCACTAAGAGCTGTAGTTATCTCATTCCTGCATGAGAGATGAAGGAGAAAAGAGCCTAAGTTCAGGGCACTTGGTGGCCCAAGACCCACTTGACCCCTGGCCTCAGTGTAGGAACCTGTAGCAATGGGTTTGACCTCTTATCTTGACTGCGAGCATCACCACTAGGGAGAGGCAGAGGCTTGCAGAAACCCCAA